>PDHP01000023.1:229156-276533 GCA_003339455.1 Ophiocordyceps camponoti-leonardi (nom. inval.) | reverse complement strand
ACTCCCTACTTTATAAGTTATCTTCTAATAATAAAAAGAGATAAAACGCCTTATTATATATTTAAAGCCTAATTAATTTATAATAAGTATTATATTTTTTAAAAAAAGTTTTTATTTTTATTTTTAAATATTTCTAGAAAACTTATAAAATATCGTATTAATATATAAAGACCTATTTAATAGCTTAATCTTTAGCTATTAATAGTTATTTATCTTTACTATTTATTATATTATACTTATAAGTTATAAGTATAATTAAAGGTTTTAATATTAATTACTTAGTTAATTCTTCTAATTAAAAGTAAATAAATAAGTACTAGTTAAGACTTAAGCTATTAACTTTAGTTACTTAGGTACTAACTATTAACTAATTAACTAAGAATTATTACTTTAGTTAATAATTCATAAGTAATTAAAAAGTTATTAAAAAGTTAAATAATTAATTTAATATCTTATTTATAATATTATATTTAAAAATTAAAAAAGGTTATTTTATATTTCTACTTGTTTTCTACTATTATAAGGCTAAAAATAGGTTCTAAAGTATATTTTTTAACTATATATACTATATACTAAATTAAAAAAAAAATACCCTATAATTTTATAAAATCAGAAAATCGTATATAAAATCACTCACAAAAAATCACTTAAAAATCACTCTGATTTTCAAGCTCTTTAAAATCACTCAAACTCATATTACTAAGCAAAAAATCATCGTAAAATCACTCAAAATCAAAATCACTCATGAGTGATTTTATAAGTGAGTGATTTTTTGCTAAGCCTGGCTATAGGGGCTTTTTAAAGGTTATAAGCCCCTTAAATTTAGCTATAACCTTTTAAATATACCCCCTCTACGATAACTAAAGCCGTTAACTAGCCTAATCCCTAATAACCTCGATGTTAAGGAACTACTAAAGGTCTCTAAGGTCCTTAATTTAAAAGGCTTCGGCTACTACCTCTTAAAAGGTATTATACTCGTAGGCTATTTCTCTATAAAAAAGAGTAATAAGGTTATTTATATAGAAGAAGATAAAAAGCTTACTGTTAATTATAACGTAGGGGTTTTTATAGACTATTTAATATCCCTAAACTTCGAGCTAATCCCTAAATAACTTATATTATAATAACGGCAATTATCGGAGCCTATAAAAAGCCTTATAAAGCCGCTACGCCCTACCCTTTTTCTATTATCCGGGAGGGAGCTTATAGTAGATCTCTTCGTCGAGATTACTATTATAAAAGGTATTAATAAAGTTATACTACCGGGCTTTAAGGTTAAAATAGGCGGCTATTACTATTAAAAAACGAAAAGTCCTTATTATTAAAGTATAAATATAGACTAAAAGCTTATTAGGGAGTTACTTATTACTATATATAATAATACGAGCCTTATACTTCGCGAGATAGCCTTAGGGGTCGAACTTATAAATAAAAACCTATTTAAGGTTTAAAGGCCTTATTATTACCGGAATATTAGCCTTAGAGATTTCTTCTATAACTCTATAGCCTTTAACCCTTTTAATTTCCTCCTTTATAGCCGTTATCTAGTTATCCCGGTCTAGCCGGCTATAGGCTTCGCGATATATAAGGGGAGGCTTCGGAAGATAATCCCTATATAGGATAGTCGTTAGGTTATTAATAAGGAAAAACACGGTATCTTTAATACCCTTAAGTAAATCTAGGGTTAAAGGCTAAAAAGGGGACTTAGGCTTATCGTATAAATCGGGCCTAGCCGAGTCTTCTTCGGACTTATATAATTAATTTTCTAAAGGCTTAGAAGGCCTAGATTCGTCGTTTTCTAGGGTTTTTTACTCTTAAGAGCCGTTTTATAATAAGTTACGTACCTCGCTATCGGCTATAGGGTTTACCTAAGGTATCTCGTCTTCTTCGTCCTTAGCCTTTTCAACGAGGCTAACCTACTTAGATAAGTACTTTAAAGGTACCTTAGGCTCCTTATAATCGGTACTATAAAAGAGTTTCTTATTAAAGAGAATAAAAGAGGTATTAATAAGGGTATTTTATACTAAAAAAAGTACCTAAATTACGTATTATATCGAGGACCTAATACTAGTAAAATAGCTAATATAAGCCTTAGGATTAAGCTTACCTTATAGGCCTATTATAGCCTTCCTCGTTATAGGGTAGGCTTTATAGCCGTATACCCTAATATACTATAGATCCTATTAAAGCTTATCCTTAGGAAAAGCCGATTAATCCTTATTATTATTTTTTAACTAGTATAGCCTTCTTTTAATAGGCTAAGTTTTAACCCCTTCTCTTACCCCCGGCAGCCTATTAAGAAGATAAATTACGTAATAAATAGCCGTAGGCTATATTATTATCGGGAACCCTAACTAAGCGATAAGCCTAGTAACCGTATAGGTAATAATACCCCCGGATCTCTCTACGTAGTTATTCTAGTAGGGATATACTAAAGAGGAAAAGAGAATCTCGATACCTTTAAAAGCTAAATCGTCCTTAAAAGCCTCTATAAAGAGAGCCTTTTCGTAATCTATTAGGATTAAGATAACGTTTAAATCGTAACGCCGCTTAATAAAGGATATGAATTTAACCTAAATAGTAGGAAGGTTAGTCTTTTAAGGGATATTATACCCTCTTCGTTTACCCGTAAATCGATTAGTAAATAAGGTAAGGTATTAAGAGTTATTAAATACGGCCCCGAAAGTAAAAAGGTCGAATAAGACGACTACCTAGGGGCGTTAAGGCTAGATAGGGTCTCGAGGAATCTATAATCGGTCTTTACGTAACTTTATTATAGCGTAAATCTCGTAGTCGGTAGTAATAATAGGTCGAATCTTAACCCCTATTATGTTAGAAAGAAGGCTCTAAGCCTTAGGGCCCGGATAGCCTATCCAGGTATATTATAAAGTATTGTTAATAGTAGTAACCGCCTTTAGCACCCTCGAATAAGTATTAATAAAAGAGATAGGCTTATTAACTCCTATTTAATTCTAACGTATCCTCTTTTACGTATAATATAAAGTAATATTATTACGGGGATTCTAAAGGCGCCTTATAAGGTTATTATAGGTATAGCCTCTTTCTATAAAAGCCTTTATTAATATAATATTTATTTCAAAGTTAGGAAAATAGGCTATATTATAGAAATATATAGTATAGCTTATTTCTATAATAAGCTTAATAGTATCTACCCCTAATAAGTCGATAATTCCTATAGCTACTTTAAAAAAGATTATAGCTATAAAATCTAAAGAATTAAACTAAGCTAGGTTATTAAAAATATACTTTAAAGCTCTACTATCGAAAAGGACCTAATCCTTTATCTAATCCGATAGGTCTAAGGCTATAAAAATACCTAATTATTTAGGGGAAAGTTAATACTATTATTATTAATCTCTTTTAGGGTTATTCTCCCTAAATTTAATAACTAGTCCCTTTATATAAGGATCCTTAGCTATTTTCTCTATAACCTTTTTAAGGAGGGCTTTATCGAGTATAATCTTATCTTTAAGAGCCTAAGGGATCGTTTCGGGTAGTATATAAAAGTAATACCTCTAGTATATATCCTTTTTCTTAAGCTTTATAAGGTACTTTTAGCTATATTATTTATATTCTTAAACGTTCTTTAGTCCTAGGTTAAGCCTCCTTAAAGGGCCCGAATATCCTCCCGATTAACCAGACTAACTATTTAATCTACTATCCTTATCCCTTCCCTAAAAAGTAGGAGGGAGATTCGGAAAGGCTAATCTATTAGTCTTCTTCTTCTATTTAATAATAGCCCCCGGGATATATTTAATTCTAAAGTTATATACTATATTTATAAAAAGGGGGCCTTCCTCTCTAGTTTTTATTAATACGGCTAGTAATTTAATATATTTAGTACTATAAACGAAGACTTAAAGCTAAAGAGAAAAGAGAAAAAAAGAGGAAAAAGCTATAGATTAATCGTAGCTTATTTATATAGTAGTAGGCACGTAATATAAGAAGAGGGGTAAAGCGGGGTAAGCTATAATTAAATATACGCTACCGTAATAAGATATATAGTATAACTAGATATACGCTATAATTAGATATATAGCGTATTATACTACCCCCCTCCTACGGCCTTAATATACGTATTAAGGTTAGGTATACCTTCTCGTCTTTGCTTTAGCGCTTATATAGATAGTATTATCGTTATTATCCCGGTCGTCGTAGTCTAAATCTATAGCTATAGATTCGATTTAATACTATAGATTAACGGGTAGTCCTAGCGCTTTAGGATATAAATTATAGTATAATTTAATAGCTATTAGTACGTATTTAAAATTCTAGGCTAGGTACTAAGTTTTATTAGGATTATAGCCTCTTTAGTTAACCTAATACTCTAGTCGTTTACTTTATCCGGTAACTCGCGATCGTAGGATTTATTATACCTCCTATTCTAGTAGGCTATTAATTTCTTTAGGCTTAAGGGCGGGTTATATCTAGCCTAGTAAGGGGTTACTAGCTACTTTTCTAAGGCGGTTAGTATAAAAGAGGTTAATTATCTTATATAACTATAGTAAATCTAAAATATAGCTATAGCCTTACTTTTTAATAATCTTAAATAAGCCTAATTATTATATATTAAGCCGAGTTATAAGAGCTATTATACTAAATCCCTTTCGCTATAGGAAGACGCTATTACCGATTATAAAGTTAACTAGTCGGCGTTTTTTATCTACTTACTTTTTTTATTAATTTTATATTATAATTACTACCTACTAAGCTTATTATTATACTTCTTTAGCTTTAGCTACTAGCTTTTATACTTATATTACCGCGGTTATTATAGCCTTTATAGGTTCTTATAGTAGTATTAAGGGGTTATATATATTTTTACCGAGGGCTATTATTAGAAGTACTATATTAATAGAGGAGTATTATAATAAGTTATATATAAAGTCGAGCGCTAATAAAAAGTCGCTTTAGTCGTCTTAGTACTTATTAATGTAAAAGTATAACCTTTAATCTAAATACTAATTAATAACCTTTATACTACCCTATATTTATAAATATAATATACTATTATATTAATACTTAATACCTATTAGTCGATTAATCTCCTCTAAGAAGCCTAAGACGAATAGGCTTATATTATTAGTAATCTAGACTACTAATAACCCGAAGAAGCGGTAGAGTTATCTAAAGTAATAGCTAGCGAGGACCTCTATTATATTTATCTTCTTTTTAGGTAGTATAGTAATTAAATAGCTAAGTTTATAAATAAAGGTTTATACGTAATTATAACCTAGGTAGTCCTTTAATATCATTTTCCTATTATAGGCGATATACTCCTAAACGGTAGTTAGTATTAATAAGGGGTATATTAAGCTAAGCGTTTTATTATAGGGGATCTTATTCCTCTAGTATTTATAATAATTATAAATATAGTAGTTATCGGAATACTCGTATAACGACTTAGACGGATCGGTAGAATCTTAGATAGGAGTTTAGATAGGAGGCGTAATACCGTATAACTCTAGTCTAACGTCGGTATAAATCTCTCGCGATTCCGATATAAAGTCGGATCGATATTAACTCGATTCCGAAGGATAGGAATAGGGGAATCTCGTATATAAATATTAGGTTTTATTCGTACGTTAGATAGAGAAGATAAGTATTTAGGACTAAAGTAAAAGTATACCTAGTAAGGACTACTATTAGTAAGGGTACTTTATCCCTCTATTATTCGATCGGTATATTACTATTATATTATATATACGTACGGGATTATTAGGTATAATTATACGTAAACGTTATAGCGTATTAACCCGCTATATTCGGTAGGGTAATAGAAATACCTAACTAATACTAATTAGTATTAGGAATAGCTATACGCTTTTATCGTATAATACTAGACTTAATACTACTTTACCGGAATAGAAGAATAGTTTAGATAATAGAAGTTATATACTCTATAGGATCCTAGAAGCTATAGCTATTTTCGATAATTTTGGATATACTTTTACTAGTATCTAGTTTAACTCCGATAAGACGGTTCTATAGTACTTAGTAAATACCTACTATAAGTTAATACTATTTACTCTTTTCTTCGAATCGGCTTTTCTCTAGTTTTAGTTAGAGTTTTTATCGATTTCGACTTAATTTCTTTTCGATTCTCTTTCGATATACGCTCGAAGTCGACTTAACTTTAATCTAAAGTCGACTCCCGTTCGAATTAGTTTCGACTATACTTATTTCGTAAAATACGTTTTTAATTAGTAATTATAATATTAATTTTATAAATTTATAGACTTTTAGACGTATAAAACGGGTATATTCGAATAGAAAGTAAAAAGAAAAATAAATAAAGGAAAAGATAAAGGAAAAATAAAGGAAAAATAGTAAAGATAAAAGAAAAATTAAGTACGATTACTACGAGTATCCCGACGAGCGTCTAGCGTAGGACGAACTATATTCGAATACTATATAATATTAGCTTAAGTTTAGTATAATTTCGAATCGAGTTCGATAAAATATTAAAGTAAGATTAGACTTACCTTATCCTACTACCCCTCCTTTATTGGGTAGTTTATAAATACGAACTCGCCTAAAATAAAAGTAGAAGCCGTAGTTAACGCTAGGGTCTATATCCCTAAAGTTAGCTAATAATCTTATAAGTTCTATATACTCGAGGAGGAGTTTATACCGCGTTATAGCGTTTTCCCCCCTTCTTATACGGATAATAGGCTTTTACCTTAGCCGATGCTTATACCTAATACGTATTAATCGAAGGAGGCTATTCCGATAATTTACTAATATAAGATTAGTACGGGATAGCCTAATAAACTATCCCCCGAACTATAGTACGCCGACGAGTAAATAATAGCGTTAGGGGGGGAGGGGCGGGGGTTAGTATAGCGGGGGCCGGGGTTAAGAATCGAGACGTATAAGGTATTAATAAAGCGGGAGGAGGAGGAGGAGGAGCCCGACTAGAAGTAGAGGTACTACGCCTATAAGTAGAGGTAGAGGTAGGCGCTATATTAACTAGGAATTAGTATAATTTCGACTTAAAACCTAGTTAATATCGACTTAACTTCGATATTATTTTATTCTAAATTTATACTTATCCTTAGCTTATTCTAGGATAATTCCTAAATAAACTAAAGATAAGCCTTAGATAATATAAGGATAGGGTTAAGATAAATAATAACTTACTATAACGAGGAGGGGGGAGAGGGACGAGGTTAAGCTTATTATTATTATCGTTATCGCCGCTATTATTATTATTACTACTACTAATACTAATACTACTACTACTACTATAGCTAATACCGCTATTACCGCCGTGTCTACTACGTTTACTACTACTACTATAGCTACCCCGAATCGACGGAGATAGCGTTATAGGGGTCGTCGTACCTCGAAATAAACGCGTATTTACTATAGTTCGATTTCTATTCGATATTAGCTTAATTCTTACTCGAATTCGACTCGAAATTATAATAAAATCGGTTTAAACTTACGTTAAGGAAGATAATAATAATAATAGTAATAGTAATAGTATAGGGAGGAAGAAGAAACGATTTCGGAGAATTTTTTCGTATAGGGTTATCGACCTTATAGGGTTATATAGGGCTAGAGCCTTTAGCTACCTACCCTACCCTATTATACCTTACTTAGTACGCCTACGAAATTTTTTTTCTTTTTAACTCGACTTATTTTTTTCTCGGTTTTTCTACCTATTTTTCGCCTACGTTTTTCGACCTTATTTTCGTTTTTCTCTTCTCTATCTTTCGTTCTCGCGGATATACGACCCTTCGTATAAAAGGAATAGTACTAGGGGTATAAGATCCGACTATATTTTCGACCTAATTTTAATATAACTTCGATACGACTTTAGGATAATTTCGACGTATTTTCGACCTAAGTCCCTAGGATATACGATACGACGAAATAACGTATCCTAGGGATATATAATACTATAAAGTATCGTACTTATAAATATACGATACTACTAAGTATTATACTCGTGGATATATAATATAATAAAGTATTATACGCTAGGAAGAACCTATTTAAACTAAACCCTAATTAGTCTCTTATTCGACTAGACTTCTAGATCTAGATAAAAAAGTACTCGGGGATATAATAATAGTCTATACTACCTCTCCGTCTAACTATAAAAAGAAAAGTTACTAGTATTAGAATACTTATATAACGACTTAGACGAATCGGTAGAATCTTAGATAGGAGTTTAGATAGGAGGCGTAATACCGTATAACTCTAGTCTAACGTCGGTATAAATCTCTCGCGATTCTGATATAAAGTCGGATCGATATTAACTCGATTCCGAAGGATAGGAATAGGGGAATCTCGTATATAAATATTAGGTCTTATTCGTACGTTAAATAGAGAAGATAAGTATTTAGGACTAAAGTAAAAGTATACCTAGCGAAGACTACTATTAGTAAGGGTGCTTTATCCCTCCGTTATTCGATCGGTGTATTACCGTTATATTATACGTACGTACGGGATCGCTAGGTATAGCTATACGTAAACGTCGTAGCGTATTAACCCGCTATATTCGGTAGGGCGATAGAGATACCCAACCGATAGTAGTAGATATTTTACTTTATTCTAGGCTAGTAATAGTCTTACTAAAGTACCTTAATCGTTTTATTCTACCCGTTATAGGCGAAGATAATAGGTTTATAAGCTTTACGAATTAGGGTAATATAAAGGAATTATTTCTTATTAGTCGTTTATTCTAGTACGATTAACTAGGACTTATAGTAGCTAAGACCTTATATAATATTCTCCTCCTAAATAAGGGCGACTAAGTCTAATCCTATAGGGGCTTATATTTTAATAGTATAGACTAGTATAATAATAACGGGGGTCTTAGGTAAATTAAAACCGAGCTTCTTTCGTAGGATTATAACGAGCGTACGTTCTTCCTTTTCCCTAGCCTTAATAGTAGGTAGCTTAGCTATTTTTCGAAATAGGGTATTAATAGCTATATTAAGTTATCCTAGGTAATAGAGGAAATAAATATCGAACTAAGCGAGGAAATTAGACTATTAAACCTACTAGGTAAAGAGTATTCTTTTAATAGTAAAGTATACTAGTACCTTATAATCCGTAATAATATTAAATTTTTATCCGAGGAGCTCTAGATAGAAGTACTTAAGACTCTATACGATAGCGAGTAATTCTTAATCCTAAATCGGGTATATTTATTTAGCCGGGATTATAGTCTTTAAGAAGAACCCTATTAGCTTTTAGGTCGAATTAGTCTATTATTATTAGAGTACGCTAGTAATAATATTATATAAGGTATTAGTTTTTAACCTAGTAGGTAATTTAGAATAGAAGAAGGCGAGTATAAGCGCTTTTATTATAAACTTCTTTATTTATTTAAACGCTTAATATTACTCGGGTCTTAAGATAAAGTCGGTATCCTTCTTTAAGAGTCTATTTAAAGACTCTACTATTTAGCTTATATAATAGTAGAAGATCTGGATAAAGTTATATAGGCTAATAAAAGAATAAATAGCCTTATAATCGTATAAGTCCTTAAACTTCTAGTCTTAGATAGCTTATATTTTACGGGGGTTAATACTTAGTCCTTCTCTAGTATAAAGTATAACTCCTAGATAATTAACCTTCGTAATATTAAACTATAATTTTTTTATATTTCCTTAGAGGTTAGCTTAATAAAGGTATTAGATAATCTCTTTATATTCTACCTAGTATTCCTCCTCTTCGTTATCGTCCGAGTAGATTAATACGTTATTTATATATACGCTAATATATTAGTCGAGAAGGTTATATAGCTAAGCGTTAATAAAATTCTAAAACTAGGTAGGCTTAACCTTAAGTCTAAATAGTAGGACCTTTTAATAATATATACTAAAACGAGTATAAAAGGCAGTTAAATACTCGGAATCTAGGTTTAAATAGAGTTAGTAAAAAGCCTAGATAATATTAATCTTAGAGAATTATTTAATAGAGTAATAGTTAAAGGTAATACCCTTTAAAAAGGGGCGGGGGAGATACGGCTTTTAAAATAATTATTTATTTACCTATAGTCGATATAAAAACGCCTAGTTATCGAGTATAGTTTTAGCGTAAAGAATACTAAAATAGTATAAGGGCTAGTATTAATAATAATAAATCCGATTTTTAAAAAGTAGTCTATTATTTCTTTTTCTAAAAGTAAGTATTTAACGGGTATACGGTAGGATAAGGGATTAGCTAGGTTTAAAGGCTTTTCTAGCTCGAGGGTAATATTATAGCTAGGATAAGGGCTAGTTAACGTATATACCTCCTTCTTACTAAAAAAACCCTCGAGGTAGGTAATTAGTAGTAGGATTATACTTTAGATAAAGGTAATATACTCGGGGTTTTCTCCTTTTAGGAAAGGAATCTTCTATTTTTAGTATATATAGCTAGCTAAACTTAGCTTTACTATAGGTATACCTATACTATTATTATTATTATTATCTTTAAGAGGGATAGGTTTAGTCGGTATTAATAGGGTAAGTTCCTCCTACTATTAATAGCGAGGATCTTTTTAAACCTATTAGATAAATTACTCTCGAATAGCCTAATCTTTAGTATTAACTACGATAGTATTAGGCGATAGCTTAGGCTTCTTAGGTCCTATTAGCTAAACGATCTTATTATTTACCTTAGAACGTTAGAGTATTTAATACCGTTTTTTATCCTTATTAATTAATTAGTTTTAATATTTAGTATTAGCTTAGATCTTAGGGTCGATTAATTAATTAGGAGCCTATCGAAAAAAAAGTATTAAGGGTAAATATTTAATAAGGGTAAGTAGGTTATTAGGCTAAATAAGTTAGCGGGTAGTATAATTAAGTAATAGGTTTTTCTCTACTATTTAGAATAAGCTAACGAAAATATCTTATATATAGTTAGTAATTTAGAAGGTTTCTTAGGGAAATAATTAGCTATTAATAATAAGGGTAATAATTAGATATTTATAAATATAGCTAGCCTTACGTTCTTAGAAGTCGACTAAAAGTACTAGTTTTACTAAGACTAGCTCGGTACTTAGGCGTTTAATTACCTATTAGGTAAAATAGCGGCTAATAAGGAGATAGGAATCTACTCTAGTATTATATAGTATAAAAGTATAAAGGGTAATACTATTAATTTATATTTAACTATCGATAATAAACGAACCTTCTATTACTTTCCTTATTCGTAATACCTTAGGGATTATTATAAAGACTTTTAATAATCCTAGGCTTTTCCTAAATCCAACGAGTTATTAGAGTTAATAATAGTTATACTAGGAGTTAAGGGTTAAGGGACCTAAGCTATATATTATTTATTAGGATAATCTTTAGCTTAATACTCCTTTTTCCTATAAATAAAATAAGTCCTATTTTCCTAATAAACTTTTTTCTTATCGGGGGTTAAGGCTTAGCCTTTACCCTTAATAATAGCTAGCTTTTTTAGGTCGTTTACTAGCTTATTATTATAGTATAGGTAAGGAGTCTAGGTTATTTTTATTATCTCCTTTTTCCTATAATAAATAGTACCTTTAATACTAATATAAAAAGCTTCGTAGTTAATCTAGGGGTCCTTAGCTTTTTTAAAAAGGCTTAGGTCGAGTCTAGTAGGTAGGTATTCCTATAACTCCTACTTTATTATTTTACTAGGGACCTAGGTTTAAGCTACTAGAAGATTAAATTCTATAATAAAAAGCTATATATCCTATTTTCCGTAGACTAAGAACTTAAGCTTACTTAGTCGTTCTTTAGCTTCCGAAAACTCGTTTAGATTACTAAAGGCTAATTTAAAATACTAAACTATTTTAGTTAGCCTAGAGAAAGGCTAGGTATTAGAGTTATACTTTATCTTAAGGGCCTATTTAGCTTTACCTTCGAGGGAGCGAAAGAGAAAATCTATCCGATTATCCTCTATCCGGAAAGAAGGTTTATTAGTCCTTATCTTCGATTAAAGGTCGTTAAGGAAACTATTAAATTCGGTCTTCTTTTCCCTAAATAGGCTAATAGTCTTAATCTTAATCCTCTTTTACTTATTATAGTATAAGCTAACCTACCCTAGGGGAATAATAGGGGCGAACTCTAGCTAGGCTACCTTACCTATTAGAGTAAAGGTAATAACTATTAGGGTATTAGGATTAGTAAAAGCGGTTAAGGTAGTATAATATAAACGGCTATTATTAGTCGAGTTAGTATTAGGGACTTACGTTTCGGGGGTATATAGTCGGTTCTTCTAAAGGTCTTATATTTTAATTCGTATTTAAAATATCTTTTTAGTCTAAGTCTTTATAGCCTAAGTTTACTTAACTACTATTCGTATAAGTAATTAAAAGTCCTTTAGCGAAGGTATTATTATCTTAGGGGATTTCGATAAGGAAGCTATACTAGTCGTCTCGCTAGCTTTTAGTTCCTTTAAAGCTAATCGTACTAAATATCGGGGTACTAATCCTTCGGCTTCTAATATTCGGGTAATTAAGGGTTATAGTCGTATTTGGGTTATAAGGTTTTCTATCCCTATAAGAACGTAAGAAGTATAAATACGTATTTTAAAACGCTTATTAGTATTATTTAAGCTTTAAGTAGTAATACGGCTAGTAATTTAATATATTTAGTACTATAAACGAAGACTTAAAGCTAAAGAAAAAAGAGAAGAAAAGAGGAAAAAGCTATAGATTAATCGTAGCCTATTTATATAATAGTAGGCACGTAATATAAGAAGAGGGGTAAAGCGGGGTAAGCTATAATTAAATATACGCTACCGTAATAAGATATATAGTATAACTAGATATACGCCGTAATTAGATATATAGCGCGTTATATTTATAGCCTTATCGACTTTATAGGCTTAGGTTTAATAAAAGGTATTATACTACTCCTTAATATACCTAAGAAAGGTAATAATATATTCTAAATCTAATAGATAATTATACTCTAGCTTATTATAAATCTTCTATACTAAGAGGAGGTTATTAACCTAGTTACTTATATTAACCCTTAAAGGGTTAGTTTTAAGGAGTTTCCTTAATCGTTTATTAATAGTATTCTTCTCCCTAATAACGCCCGGCTAAACTTATAACCTTAAAGCCTTAAGCTTATCCCTCGGATTTATAGCCCCTTTAATAAGGTTCTAATAGTTATTTAAAAGGCCGTTTTTAATATAGTCGTTTATTATTATTAGGGACTTATTAAGGGTTTTCTAAATAGCCTAATCCTTATTATACTTCGGTAAAGTAAAGAGTTTATATTAATCTAATTAATTATTATAAGCTATTATTACTACTATTATTATTATATTAGGGGTATTACTCTTTATAGTTCTCCCCTATATTACTATTAATCGAATGAGATAAGTAGGTTTTTTAGGCTTTATTAGCTCTTTTAAGGTTAAAGGGTTTATATACTCCTATATTTTAACCTTAATTACTTTATCTTTAATCTAACCGAATTATCGGGTCTAGTTCTTAGGGGAAAATAAAATAATAGTAGGCTAAGTATTAGATCCTTTATTTAACGATATAATAAGGGCTTTAATAGACGATAGGGGTAAAGAAGAGGAAAAAAAGGAAGAAGGATAATAAAGATAAAAAGAGATTAAAAAGAGGATTTAAAAAAGATCGAAAAAAGTAAAAAAAGTAAAGAAGGGGATAAGAGAATATTAAAATACTATAATTATAATAAAAAAATCATTTATTATACGTTATAATACCCTTATTAGAAAGGAAGGTAATAATCCTAATTAAAGTAATTCGAATAGTATAAAATAGCCTTATAATCGGTTAAATTAAAGCTTTAACCGGGCTTATAACTATTATACGAAATATAGTATATAATATATAAATTTAATCTACTTACCCCTACTAAAACGGAGGGAAATATAGCTATTTTTATAAACGTATTCGGTATATAAAAAAGCCTACCTTTTAGCCGTAATACTATTATAAAGGCTATATTCCGTCTATACCGTTAACCTGGGCAACGGTCTGATCCGTTCCGGGTCCTAACGGTAGATTCCTATAGATTAGGAATCCGTAGCCCTTGGCGACACCCCCGGAGGCACGCAAAGCATACGCCTCCGGATCCACTTGTCTAAGACCTCTGACAGATACCTATGTACCTGTTTACATCGTATCTGTAGATAAGATAAGAGCCCTGGAAAGCAACTGAAAATTGCGGGCCAAGTAAAAAAGCACGACGATGGATCGTCTTCAGCCTCAAGATCTTCACGGATCCATCTGAAAACCTATCTATCCGTACCTACCTCGGTCGGTAGTTAGTTAATCGTCTGCGGAGCGAAAATCTCGGGGTCATCACCGAAGACATCGAAAGATCGATCTATTAATCAATGGCTCGCCTCACGTCCCGTAAGCGGACATCTGATACAGCTGCACAGGCATCGGAAAGCGAAGAATTCCTTGGAAATGGGGCGAATGACGCCCTGACATACAGCGACGCCAATTCGAGCGACGAAGAGTTTGCTGGTGATGATGAAATTGGTATCATCAGCGACATAGATGCGGAAGAAGCCAGAGAAAGCGAGGTGCAGCACAGCGACGACGACGACGACGACGACGACGACGACGACAGGGCCATCCTGCCAACCACCGATGGGCCTGTCTATCGTATTACGGCTGACGCCAATGGCGGAAAGCGCTACGAGTATGAAGAGATCGATGCCGTCTACGACAGCGACGACACTGATGCGCAAGAGCCCATCAACACCATTGGCAACATTCCGAGCTCCTTCTACGACTCGTATCCCCACATCGGATATGACATCAATGGAAAGAAGATCATGCGTCCCGCTACTGGGGAGGCTCTCGACGCACTCCTGGACAGTATCGAGCTCCCACAGGGCTGGACCGGCCTCGTGGATCCTCAAACCGGGAAGCCACTGACACTTACACGAGAGGAATTGGAACTCCTTCGCCGGTTGCAGCTGAACGAAGTTCCCGAGGATGGCTACGATCCTTATCCCGTATGTGCTTCGGCATGTCGTTACTGGGCCGAAGGCGTAAAAACTGACACATATGCAGGAAATGGTTCCCTACTTTACTGGCATCGAGGAAAAGATGCCTCTGAGTGCGGCTCCGGAGCCGAAACGTCGATTCGTCCCGTCCAAGCACGAGGCTAAACGCGTGGCACAGCTTGTGCGGGCCATCAAGCAGGGGCGAATACTGCCCTACAAGCCCCCAGAGACCGTACAAGGACAAGATGCCGAAGCAGAAGGGACTCTCTACGACGTATGGGCCGACCAAGAGCCACAAGAGCGTCATGCCACTGCGATCCCGGCACCCAAATTGGCACCTCCTGGCTTTGATCTCAGTTACAACCCGCCTCCGGAATATCTTCCCACCGCTGACGAAAGAAGAGTGTGGGAAAGCACTGAGGCCGAAGAACGCGAGAAAGACTATCTTCCAGCCAAGTTCGACTGCCTGCGCAAAGTACCTGGCTATCCGGAATTCGTCAAAGAGAGGTTCGAGAGGTGTTTGGATCTCTATCTGGCCCCGAGGATTCGCAAAAATCGACTGAACGTGGATCCAAACTCGCTGCTTCCCAAGCTTCCCAGTCCGGCAGATCTTAAACCCTTCCCCACAGCCTGTCAAGCAGTATTTAGGGGACATGAGGGGCGAGTGCGCTCCGTCGCGTTCAGCCCAGATGGCGATTTTCTGGCATCCGGTGGCGAGGACGGCACTGTCCGCGTTTGGGCGCTCAACGGCCACCAGGACTGGCTCGTGAAACTGTCGACTGACGAGGCGGTCGAGGCCGTCAAGTGGCGACCGAACAAGGATAGCTTTGTGCTTGCTGCAGCCGCCGGAGAGGACCTGTTCTTCATGATCCCGCCCATGTGCAGCGCTGAGATGGAAAAGTCGAGCCGCGACGTCTTGAGTGCCGGCTTCGGCTTCGTCGCCGGGGAATCTTCTTCGACTACCACCAATAGGAAAGAGCCGGTGGCGCGTTGGTCCCGACCAGGTTCGAAGCTCGAGGAAGCCGGGGTACTGGTCAAGGCGACGGTGAGGGCGCAAATCAAGTCCCTGAGCTGGCATCGACGCGGCGAATTTCTCTGTTCGGTATCTCCGAGCGGACAACGGAGCTCCGTCGTCATCCATACGCTTTCTAAACATCTGAGTCAAGTTCCCATGCGTCGCCTGGCTGGGCTCGCCCAAGCGGCCCAGTTCCATCCGTCGAAGCCGCTGTTCTTCGTGGCAACTCAACGCAAGATTCGCTGCTACGACCTGCAAAGACAGGAGATGGTCAAGGTGATGCAGCCCGGCGCTCGCTGGATCTCCTCGCTCGATGTCCATCCGGGGGGCGACAACATCATCGTCGGCTCGTACGATCGTCGACTGCTCTGGCATGATCTCGACTTGTCGGGCCGGCCTTACAAGACTATGAGATTTCACTCCCAGGCGATCCGAGCCGTCAAGTTCCACAGGTCCCTCCCGCTCTTCGCGGATGCCAGCGACGATGGGACGCTGCAGATCTTCCACGGGAAAGTCGTCAACGACCTGATGGACAGCGCCACCATCGTGCCCGTCAAGATGCTGAGGGCCCACTCCATCGTCAACAACCTGGGCGTTTTGGACGTCGATTGGCATCCCCTTCACCCGTGGTGCTCGAGCGCGGGAGCGGACGGTACCTGTCGGCTGTGGGCATGAGGCCGATCTTGTCTCTGCTCAGGATAGGTGAAGATAAGTAGGTAGGCATGTAGGTCGGTAGATAATTAAGACATGTCGGTCGGCTACGCGCAGTCAGGTACCTAGGCGTGTTTGAATCGCTGCGAAAATCCCCAGGCTTGAAATGCGCACATGTAGAAGAGTTTAGGGGAGGTTCTCTTGAGACCTCTTAGTGCAACAACTCTCGTGCGCCATGTATTGCGCGGCCAGTCGACGACGTTGACTTCCCCTTCGCCTATTTACTTGGGAGAGGGGTGGCCGCTTTTGAAGATTCCCCTAGTATTATGGATCATGTCGACGGCAGCTCAACTACAGTGTCGTCTCTCTACCCATCAAACGGAGCTGAGTTGACCTGGAGGCTTTGAAATCAGCCCTCACCCGTAGGTCCTAGGCTCGTGTCTCGCCTAGGACCTACGGGTACAACATACAGCAAATCACAAGCCTCGTCGTCGGCCTACGGAACCTTGGTAGACACACGATAGGGCATATCGTCGCATGAATTATACGTGATAATGCTCATAACGCAAAAGGCGCAGCAAGCAAAGCTCAAAATGACACGATCCGTCGCGTATGCCAGCCGTCCCACAAGAGGTACCAATCTTCCAACCTCGACGCCGTGACTGCAAGACGCAAAAACAAGACAGTTGCGCTCCATTCGTCTTCAGCGGCCGCGGTATCATCACAATCGACTGCTGCACCTCCCATCCTGTGTACGCCCATTTCAAAGCTCTTGACGAGCCTCCGACGCCTTGGACTTGGCAGCCGTCTCGGCCTCGGCTGCCTTCTGTTGAGCTGCCTGACTGCCGAGGTCCAACTGCTGAACAACCCAGTTCCAACCCTGGCGAGCCGTGTCTCCCATCTTAGCGAAGAACGTCTCGCTGGGCGTGGATGTGCCGTATTTGAAATACGTCGCATGCTTGCGAGCCAAGGCCTTCAGCTGCTCGAGGTTGGATCCCTGGGGAACCGGAACGCCGTAGCTGTCGAGGTAAGCCTTGAGGTCAGTGTCGGTCCAGGCGTCAAAGGTAGACTGTTTCGCGGCGGCCGTTGCGGAAGCGATGGCGCTGGTGACAGAGGCAAAGGTGTCGCCACCCGCGGCGGACGCGGAGGAATAGACCGACTGGGCGGCACTGACGAGCGCATCGCGTGAGGCGTCCTTCTGATCGGCGGCCGCCTTGGCCGCCTCGTCGCCGTGCTGCTTCAGGTACTGTCTGAGATTCTCGCGGGAGAAGTCGTCCAGAGTCCAGGCGCCCGAGCCTCCGGCGGCCTTGTGTGCGTGCTTTCGGGCGAGGGCTCGAAGGGAGTCAATGTTGGAGTTTTGAGGGACGGGGACACCACGAGCATCAAGATAGGCCTTGAGTCGGCTCTCGGACCAGACACCCGCAGCGTAGTTGAAGGCATCTTCGACTGCCGCAGAGGCGTCGTCTGTAGCCTTCGCGTACTCATTGCCAGCTCTCGACGTGGCGGCGCCAAAGGCAGATGCCGCGTTCGCGCCGACACCTTCACCTAGGGCCTCGGCGCGATGTTTGCGGATGAGCGCACGTAGCTCGTTGACCCTGGTTCCCTGAGGAACAGAGACTCCGTTCTTGTCGCAAAACTCCTTGAGTTGGGACTCGCTCCAGGTGTCGATGATGGCATCCGTCATGCTGGCGTATGCATCGCGGGCGCTGGCACGGGCGCCTGCCGCCTGGACCTGGGCCTTGAGATAGGCGATGCGTGAATTTCGGCGTACAGAAGCGATGAGCCTATCACGAGATGAAGGTTGCGGTGCAGGGAAACCGTGGGTATCGAGCCATGATTTCAAATCAGACTCGGCCCAAGTCTTGTACAGCCAGTTACCCGGGTACGCAGAGGTCTCGCCGGCCTTCTTCGCAGCGTTCTCGTAGCCAGAACGAGCCTTCTGAAGAAGCGAGTCACGGGTGCGCGGCTGAGGCACTAGAGAGATGAACAGTCAGCGGGAAATGATGCATTTAGGGGAGCAGACGTAGACATACCTGGGATATTGTTTCTGTCACAGAAGGATTTGAGCTGGCTCTCCGACCAGGTATCGAAGATCCAGTCTCTAATGCTGGAGTAGGCCTGGCGAGCGTTTTCGTCGGTTTCATCCCAGTTGGACTTCACCTGGGCAAGGAGGTTGTCTTTGGTGTCAGCAGCTTGAGTGCTGGCCTCGGTACCCTTGGCCTTGACGAAGTTGCTCAGCTGAGCAGTGTCCCAGGACTTGTAAGGCTCGACGACGTAGTCGTTCCAGTTCTTGTCGACCAGGCTCTCCAGGTCGGCACGGTCGGCAGGAGTTGGGAAAGGAATGTCATGATCAGAGAGCCAGCGCTCGAGCTCCGTCTCATGCCATTTGTTGTAGGCTTGGGAGGGCTCAGTTGAAGCACGACAAAGGACGAGCACAGCGCACCTACCAGACTTGGTGCCAGGGAACCAGTTGCTCGCGAGCGCGCCCGAGGCAGCCACGGTAGCCGCCAAAACAAAGGCGTTGAGCCTCATGGCGACGATAGCAGCGTTAGGGTAACGGCTACAAACGGGGTAGGAGAGTGGCCTTGGTAGTTTAGGAGAGGGTGTTCAAGGAGGAGGATATCGGAGGGTCAAAGAGCGGATGAAGATGAGCGATGAGAAGACAAGATCTTCCAGCTCGCGTTTGATGAAGATGAAGATGAATGAGTTAGGGATGGGTTGTGTGTGGGAAAAAAGAGGGGAGGGTTGGTAGTAAGGGGGGGGAGGCGAAAGCAAGGTGAGCGAGACCTTTGGGGGGTGCATCACGTCACCGGCAGCAGTTGGCACCTGTAATAAGCGCCCCCCCCCCCCCCCCCCCAAAAGGAGAGGCAGATTGCAGGTACATACCGCTTATTATTACAGGGCTTACGGGTAGAGGTTACAGGCCCCTTAGTAACATGCCGGGGGGGAGGGGGGACGCTGCGATCACCGATCAATCTGGACAGACGACGGCTCTTCGCAGGCAATGATGATGTCAGAGGCACGATACCGAACGACTCTGTTTGCATTCGCATCTGCGAGCACGATATCCGTATATAGTATCCGTACACTTGTATGTATCACCTATCCGTACAACAACAACAGCTCGTCATCGGATTCAAGTCTTGGCGAAAAAGGAGCAACTCTTGTCCACGGATATCTGATGCTGATTCCTCTCCTCTCACTGACCTTCCTACCTACTGACTTACCACCTAGTAGGTATGCACTACTACCGTACGGATATCATCTACCACCATCCGCACCAGTCTACCACTTATTTACTGGTGCTCTAGTATGTAGGTTCCCACGATACTAAAAATTCCAGGTCGAAGGAAGCTCGTTCGACTGGAGCTTGTCGTGATGACGTAGTTGGGTAGTGACCAAGTGGATAATCAATATCATATAGCGCCGTTTTCCCTCTAATAACGGTAGCTCCTCCGACCGACCCGTATTCCGCTCAAGGCCTGCAGCTGAGAGGACAGGCACAAACTACCACCTCCTGTACGGAGTACGGGGTACGATGTGGAAAACGAACCGCAGTGACTCACTCGACTCACTCTGACGTCCGCCGTACGACACTTCGTACGTCCGTACATACAGCCTGGGCAGCTACACAAGAAGATCTTGATAACCCCCCGGATCGTCTCGTATCGCGTGCCCTTCCCGAGAAACAACGTGATAAAGATGGCGTAAATTAAAAATCTACATACATACGGATACTGTCGCTACTGTCCGCAGAAGTAGCCCGTTCCCCCCCCTCCCCTTGTCGTCAACATCTCCTCCGGGACACCTGCCTTTCGCTCGGAGCAGCTTATGCGTAAAAGTTGACAGTCTGCAGGAGATCGTGGTCAGCTTCAAATCACCTCCGCTCGTGCCCGTCGTCCCAAATCGTCCACAACTTACATCCTTCTTCTTGGCTTGCACCTCCGCAATGGCGTCAACGTAGTGCTCGTGTCCGATCTGATCCTTGCCCGATCGGAGAGCTATCATGCCCGCCTCGACGCAGACGGCCTTGAGCATGGCCCCGCCGAACTCGTCTGTACTGCGAGCCAGCTCGCCCCAGTTGACGCCGGGGTCAACCTTCATCTTGCGAGAGTGAATCTTGAGAATCTGCGCCCGCGCCTCCTCGTTGGGCAAAGGAAACTCGATTTTGCGGTCCAGACGACCTGATCGGAGAAGCGCCGGATCCAGCACGTCGACGCGGTTTGTCGCCGCCAAGACCTTGATCCTGTCGTCAGACGCGAAACCGTCCAGCTGGTTCAGCAGCTCCAGCATCGTCCGCTGCACCTCTCGATCGCCGCTCTTCTCGCTGTCGAATCGCTTTGTGCCGACGGCGTCCAGCTCGTCGATGAAGATGATGGCCGGCGCCTTTTCTTTGGCCAGTGCGAAGCAGTCACGCACAAGCTTGGCGCCGTCACCGATGAACATCTGCACAAGCTGCGGCCCTGCCAACTTCAAAAAAGTCGCATCCGTTTGCGCGGCGCATGCCCTTGCGAGTAGTGTCTTGCCGGTACCCGGAGGCCCATACATTAGAGCACCTGCATTCGCCAGCCCTTGTCAGGATATCATGAGGCCGAGGAGTGCACGATCAGAGTTATCAACCAACCTTTGGGAGCTTTGATGCCGATTTTTTTGAACCTGTCGGCTTCCTTCATCGGCCATACGATGGCTTCGACAAGCTCTTCAATCTGCTTGTCCAGACCACCGACATCGGTGTACTGCTCTGTCGGTTTCTCATCCACCTCCATTGCTTTAACCCGGCTATCATACTCGGCAGGTAAGGTATCCAGAATAAGGTACGAATCTTTGTTGACGCCGATTAAATCTCCAGGCTTCAGTTTGTCCGAGTCCACGAGACCGATAAGAGGAAGGAATATTGTTTGTCGCGTAGAAGTCTTGATCACGGCCGACTTGCCTACCCTCGTGGCATCGAGGTCAATATTGGCGCCCTCTTCGGATGATTCTGCCGTGGGGTCAAGATCCAACAGCTCGACGACGTTTCCAACGAGGTATGGTAGCTGCCTATATGAAGTGGATCAGATAATGTTCGCTCAAGTGTCTTTTATGTTCACCTCTTACCGGTTATTCGCAATCTTGTCCTTGTTGTCTTTGAATTTCTCGCCCATGGCTGCCTTTTCGTGGGACAGCCGGGAAAGCTCGCTCTTCATTATGCGAGAGTCATTTTCCAGCAGCCGCTTCCGCGTCTGGATATCCTGGGTACTGAGGCCGAGAATCTCGTCATCGAGGATGTCGTCTTCTTCCTTGTCTTTCATGATCTGATCGCCCGTCTGGTCTTTATCGCCATCGTTCTTTTTCTGATCCTTCTCCTGACGATCGAGATCGTCGAGCTCTTCGAGTGTGGACATGATGATGGAGCGTGGTGGAGGATGTTCTGGCAGCCGTCGGTTAAGCTGGTGGTAGAAGGAGGGACGACAGGGGAGGAGGTGCTGATTGTGGGACACAGCCAACAGCGGGCTGACGACACGATCACGCCGCAGGTACTCGCTCAGTGATCGGTGCTCGAGACGTGGGACCTGGTAATTTAGGTGTTGAGACGGCAGTGAAAGGGAGTCTGCGGAACGATGGAAGAAGACGTTGCTAGTCGACGGTTGATTGTTAGCTTGATGAGGAAGACGGGAGGAACAGCTCCAGGCGCGTACCTAAGCAAAGGACTTTTCGGATACCAGGGTCCCTCACTGAGAATAGGGTAACAGCAAGTATTTCGAAAGTTCCCAGAAGCTGCGGCTCTCGGACCAATCATTCGTTCGAAAATCTATCGACTCCACTGTTTACTAGTAATAGCCACCTACCTACCCGGCACCCTAGTAAGATGGAGCCCTTCTTCAGTATCGTCTTGATGCTTCGATTTTGCTGCCCATGAGACCGACGACACGACAGGTACAGATGTGCGCACCTGCCTAGTAGATCGTTCCCTTCTGACCTCTCCCAGTGCTGCTTGAACTCCAAGACTTACTTGGTGGCATGATATCGGGCCCCTCATCCTCGCCAAGGCTATGGCTGCGGCAGCTTGGCAGTCGAGCTCCTTGGAGAATATCCAGTAACCAGAAGCTCTCGACGTCGACGTCTACTCGCCATGCACCACCAATCGAAGCCATACCGTCAACTCAGCCGCCGAGCGCGAGGCCCGTCGACACACGCAAAAGCCAATTGATTCGGACGTACACGTCGCTACTGCGCTCGTCACCAGTCATCCTTCTCTTCCAGCATAGCAACATGACGGCAGACGAATGGGCTGCCGTGCGCAGAGAGCTGAAGCGAGCAGTGACCGCAGTCGAAAGCGCTGGCCAAACAGACTTGGGCAAAATGGTTCAGCTTCAGGTGATACGGACGAATATGTTCAACGTTGCCCTTAAAATCATCGAATTTTTCACGCCGGAGGCGGCAGCAGCAGGAAGTGCACCTCATATAGGGGAAGCCCTCACGCATGATCTGTCAGAAGCTGCGTACAGGGCGATGCGCGAAGCGAAACCTCCTCCTACATCTTCCTACGCTCAAATCGAGCCGCTCATGGTGGGACCTCTGGCGGCGCTCGCACTCCCGGTCATCTCGCCGGCGTACCTGGCCGCGGCATTGAGTGTGCTGGCTCCCGTGCCGGGTAAGTTCCCGGCGCCTACACGGAGGAAATGTCCGGGGTACCACGACCCCGTCTGTCAGAACGGGCTGGCCAAACTCGTGCTTGTCGGCGGACGCATCGAAGGAAAGGTATTCGACCAGGCCGGCGTCGGATGGGTTGCCGGTATCGAAGGCGGGTTGGACGGCTTACGCAGTCACCTCGTGAGCATCCTCCAAGGAGCCGGGCTAGGTCTTACGACGACGTTGGAGAGTAGCGCTCGGAGTGTCTGGCTGGCGCTGGAAGGGAGGAAGAAGCAACTGGATGAAGGAAGCCCTCCAGCAGAGCCGTAGTAGCTCTAGGACTTACATACATACAGCCGACAGGTATAAGGCGAAGAAGGCTAGCCGTTGTAGTATGTAAGGCCAAATACCCAGTGAAAATATATAGGTACGCGCACGGTACACACCGAGCGGCTAAAGACACTACGGCCGAACCTTTGCCGACAAACGCGATGACAACCCTTCTCTCATCAGTCCCGCTCCCCTCCTTCGTCATCGTCCCCGACAAGGCTTCATCAATGTAAGACGCGGTCAAACAAGAAGAAGGGACGTGTCACCGCCATGGACTTTGCCCCTTATCAGTCGTCGCCCCCGGAGCACTCGCGCGTCGCGTCACCCGAATCGATCACGTCGCCGCGCCCGTCTCTCGACGCCCTCGCCGCAAGTCGCAAGAGCCCGCCTCCGCTGCAGCACCCCCAGCCGCGGCGCGCTTGGGGCGGCGACCTCGACGGCCAGACTGCCGAAGGCGGCGGGGGCGGCGTGGGCGTCGTCTGGGCCTCCAATGACCTGAGCGAGTTCGACACTAGCCTCGGCCTGCGGCTCGACTACGAGGCTTGTCTGGCCTACATTGCCCTGCCGCCTCTCGGCGCCATCGTACTCCTTATTCTAGAGCGCAATAGCGACTACGTCCGTTTTCATGCCTGGCAGTCGGCTCTTCTCTTCACCGCCGTCCTGGTGCTACATATCGTCATCTCGTGGTCTTCCTTCCTCAGCTGGCTTCTGTTCTTCGGCGACGTGGCTCTCGTCGGGCTGCTTACTCTCAAGGCCTACCGTGATGCTGAGACGCTCGACCGGTCAGTCTTCCCTCACCTTCCTTCCCGCCTACTTCTTCAGTCTCCTGATCCAAGTTGCTAACCCCGACGATGGCAAACGCTCAGGTTCGAAGTGCCCTTTTTCGGCACCGTTGCCAGCCGCATCCTAGATGATGAATAGCTCTCGTCGTGTTGCCTTGTACGGAGAAGCGCGGGAGTCCCTTGCCCATTTCTTCTTTCTTCCCTTGCTCGGAGTTTATCAGACGTGGTCATGCGAGTCTATACCCCTGAAGAGTCTTTTCAGTAATAAAGCAATGTATGATACCCTTGTCACCTTTGACAGTTCTTTTTTTCCCCAGCCTTGTAATCTCTTTTTGAATCAAGAAAACACTGCAGAATCTGAAAAGTTATACATGCAAACCGCCCATGGCATTTCTTCCTGAACTTGCGCTTCAACGCTCTACCGCCTGGACTGAATAGCTCGGACGTGGCCTTTGACCGTCGGCTTTTGCTCAAAGACAACCTCTTGAATCTGGCCGCCCTCCTTGGCTCCTTCTTCAAGCCACTTGGCCAGCAAATCGTTGCTTTCCTTGGGTTTGATCGACTTGTTTAGGGTGCCGACTGTGATGTGTGCAACGCGGTTCACACACGGCCACTTCCTTTCCTCGTCTACCAAGCGGACCACTATGGCCATGACGCGACCGTCAAACACGATCTGCGCAAAGTGAAGATCAGTCAATGCCTTGGATAAGTCGAGACTCAATCTGGACGAGGGAAGGAAGAAGAAAAAAAAAGGTGGCACGCACCCGTTCAAGTATCACATCGCATTCACCAAGCTTCCTGTCAGCCCCTCCGAGGGATTTGAATGCCCTTTTGTATCGCTGCCACAGCTCAGGATGCTCCTGGGAAGTGGCGCGATGCATGAGCGTAACGTGAAAGTCTTTTTGGACTCTTCCGGTCTGCTCCAGCTGCTTGAAGAAGGCTCCCGTCTGAGCATCGACACGACCGAAGGTCTGCTTGAGAGCATTGTTGATAGCCTTGCTATCGACATTGACAGACATGTACTCCAGTTCGGCAGCCGCCCGCTGTTGTCCCTGCGGATGGACCTTGTGATCGAGTGCGGCCCGGATGGCGTCGTCCAGTTGCTCCGGCGACGGAACCTTCTTTACCAGGTTCGGGAAGACTTTGTGTAGCCGCGTGACTACTGTCTCGAGGTTGACGCGACTGTCCACCAAAGGATCCAGATCGATGACCAGATCGAATGCCGAGTCTGGGGACTCCAAAGGCTCGCAGGGCTGATATCGCTCCAAGAAGCCATCCATGATGTACTCCTGCTTTTCCTGACCCATGGCGGTTTTGATGGTCTGATGGTTGTCTCCACGAAGCCTCACCCTCTGTGTGGTCAATTCTCGGATCTTGTTCATCGCAGCATCATCATGGCGGTAGTGAATGCAGACGACCTTGATCGTCGCATTTTCCTTCTTCAAGTCGCTAACGATCTGGTTTCTTTCCTTCTTCTCCGCATTGTTGCGGTCCGCGAAGACAACCGGATGCCTCTCCAGTTGCTGAAGAACGGCGGCGGTGAACCTGGGCGGACGACCCTTGCCCGTGATGTTGTCGTTCTGGACATGGCCCCATTCGAAGAGCTTCGTCAGCGCCACGGCACAGGTTGTCTTCCCGCAGCCGATGGTTGCTATCGGACACAAGACGACGTTTCCGGTCACTTCGGGCATTATCTCGTCTTCCTTCTCGTCCATGTCAGCAGCGTCCGAGCCTTTCAGATTCTTGAAGCGGAGGAAGTCATCGCGCAGGGCAATGATGCCATGGTTCAACGTGTAGAGCTTGCCGAGCTCTGGATTGGCGGACAACCGTTTGCGAGCGTATTCGAGATATTGCCCGGTGATCAACTTGTGCTTCTTGTACTTGGGCTCTTTCTTGGCAATCATCATCTTTGTAACCTCGCGCCATTGTCGATACATGAGATACGGCTCCTCAAACTTGTACTTGAAGAACCAATCTGCATATGGCTGATTTTCGGGGGAGCGGCTCATCTTGCAGCGAATGACAAAGCCCTCGACGTCACGGCCCTCATAGGCTCCCGTCTGGGCCGTCTCCTCGAGAAAAGCCTTGACGGACTGCACATCGTTCATGGTGATGAGACCAATCTTTCGAAATCCCCATTGATCGGCAAACTCTTGCACTTCGGGGCTTGGGTAGGTGGAAAAGACAGGTAGGTTGTGGTTGATGCCGTGCAGGTACAGGCCGGCTTTGTCTGGTCCGTAAGCGAGGATGTGCTCCTCGAACTCGTCATCGCAAAGTTCGGCGACGGCGGTCGCGTTTCTCTTGCGAAGCTCGCGGGCGAAGTCTTCCTTGGACTTGCCAATGGCCGCAAGCTGCTGCTCTAGGCGAGCCTCGCCAGCGCTGGCGTGGCTCACGCCATCCACGCGGTCGCCGGTCGAGTGTTTGCTGCAAACGACGAGTGTTCCGTCCTCAAGGCCGCCGATGAAGATGATACAGCCGTTTTCCTTGAGCGTTATGTCGTATGGTGGTTTCGTCTGGGCAACAATGTTGTCCCAGCGAGTGTCGTGGACCTCACCGACATTGAAGAACTTGTCGTAGCCTCTGACGGCGATTTCGGGAGTTCCATCTTTCCTCCTGGTCGTGAAGAGACCTCGAGCATACGTTGGCAACTCCTTCTTCTTATAATCCCAATCCTGAAATCTCCACGAATCAAGCTGGATGCCGTCGCGAGATGACTTGATCTTGTACGTTGACTTTTTGACAGAGAAATCCTTTTTCTTCTTGCCACAAGATTTCTCGAGGACGTCGAGCAGGTCGGCCACCTCTTGATCCTTACTGGACATCGTCACGGTGACAAGAGAACGGGCTGGGTCGTTTATCTGTGGAGAAGCATGGTGAGCTGCGCACGATGCCGCCGTCATGCTATGGGGGACAAGACGTTGTCGGGCGGACGCACTGGGGAAAGGTGGTTTAGAGCTATGATTTCTGGTTCGACGGCGGCGGCGGCGAGACATAGAATTTGGTATTGATTGACGGCTTACAGCTTCTGACCAGTCCTGAAGATGGTTTTCATGCGCGCAGCTGGCACTCGAGGCCGGTGCCTAGCTCTCTTGGGCAAGGGAAGGACGAGTCGCAGATCGATCTCACCTACCACTTAGGTAGGTAGTGGTTGGCAGGCTCTACCTGTTAGGACGTCGTAGCCTCCTCGTGATAGGCAGAGCTTCCAAAGCAAGCACAGCCTCAGAGTCACAGCCTAAATCATTGAGACGTAGGTAGGTAGGTAGTAGGTAAGAAAAAAAGCATGTAAGCCTGGTGCTCTCTCTCAGTCTCCAGTTACATGTAACTGTAAGTACCTCTAATCAGGGCTTCCGTTAGGCCAATATTCCTACCGAGCCAATATATCCTGGCAGAAGGCTACTAGTACTGATGTGAGGTCGACAGCCTAACCCGCGAAGAGAGCTCAAAATTTCTGTAGCGAAGCGAACGGAACGAATTTCTTTCTTTGGTTGTTAGCGATTAGGAAACTCTTTGCGTCATCACGTGAAAAAGAAGCCCGTCGTTGAGTAGATGACTAATCCAAAACTGCCTTGGAAATGGGATCGTCAAAAAGAGAGGGTTTCGAAATCCCTACAAATACCGAGGCATCCTTCTCCCAAGTCTAAAAAAAGTCTATCACATCTCTCGGGTTCGTTCGCCTACCTAACCAGGGACTAAGAGTCTCGAGTGGTACAGATCGCGTCAAAGACACGCAGTTGTCTGATTGATGCCCTTGCTTGCAGCTCTCCCCGTCGAATATTCACCGATCCTATCCCCATGGCCGAGGAGCAAAACCCGTTCCTCCTAGCTGCCGACGACAGCCCTGCATTGCTACCTCTCCTGCGGGAGAAGCCGCAACTTGCTTCATTGCAGGACCACTTCGGCTATTCCCTCGTCCACGCGGCCGCTAGCTACAATCGACTTGATTTACTGCGTGCTCTTGTACACGAATTCAACGTTGACGTCAACCTCAAGGACCAGGATAACGAGACAGCTCTTTTCGTCGTCGAGACGATAGAAGCTGCCAAACTTCTCGTCGAGGATCTTGGCGCCGACGTCCGTCACAGGGGATCAGATGGGCTGACAGCGGCGGAGTATATAGAGGCTGAGGGCGAGTTTCCGGCCGTCGCAGCCTACCTGAAGAAGGCCATGTCTGCCAGCAACGGCGTCGAACCATCAGCTGCTGCTGATGCCGCTGCTGGCACGGCTCCGCCGGAAGGAATTGAAGTTACAATGACCAGCATGGAAGAAGATATTCCCGGCGAAGCTAACCCCGAATTTCGTCGCCGTATTGAAGAATTTGCTCAAAGAGACGATATCGATACTGCCAACGGACAAGCGGACTTGAGGAAGCTAGTTGAGGACGCTCTCGCGGACCAAGGTCTGGAAGATGAACGAAACGTTCGCCGCAAGCT
This sequence comes from Ophiocordyceps camponoti-leonardi (nom. inval.), assembly GCA_003339455.1. Classification (NCBI taxonomy): domain Eukaryota; kingdom Fungi; phylum Ascomycota; class Sordariomycetes; order Hypocreales; family Ophiocordycipitaceae; genus Ophiocordyceps; species Ophiocordyceps camponoti-leonardi. The sequence continues at coordinate 247,758 of PDHP01000023.1, read as the reverse complement.
CTCCTGAATCAACAGTTCTCAGTCGGAGTTTGAAGTCTCCCACATGAGGTACTCGTCGACCACCCCCGACGGACGGAGTAACGCCAGCTCGTTGCCCAGTCGGGCAACGTTCGTGGATAAAGTGGTGGCGCTGATGAAAATCCAGTGTTGCGGTGAACATGCCTCGAGGGCATCCGTGACAAGAGAACGAAGCCAAGTCGCAGCCATGAATCCTCGCCAGCTCAGCAAGCAGATGTTGGTCTGCCCGTGCGTCCCGTCTGGGACGCTATATCGTGAAAGGAAGGGATCTATGGCATCGTTGGCTGCGACGCGCGGGCTTCGCAGCCTGATGAGTGACAGCCACTCGTATAACTCTGTGGCAGTCTCTTCTAGGCTTGTCCGATCACCGTCTGCCAATATTGAGGCTGCTATCTGTGGCTTCACATTTGAAACCTCGATGTTTTGCACCGTAGTCGTATCTGCAGTAAATATGGCAGGCTGATTTGCCTCAATTGTTTTGAGGCATGGACCTAGCGTCATAGAGAGCGTAAGGCTAAGCAGGGAATCGAAAGGCGGGGGAAGCGATGGAAGACTGACAAGCTGGATCGGCTTCACATAGGAGCCACGTCAATGGCTTGTCGAAAACCCGCTGAGAGGCGTGAAGCAATCTATCAAACGCTTTCTTTCCAGGCGGGTTCACGAGGTCGAATGATACGACTAGAGAAGGACACGGATTACTGAGACAGCTCTGGATAGCGTAGAAGGCAAACATACTCCATCTTGGTTTATGACCACGGTTACCCTTGGTGCCGTACGGCTTGCCTGGGAGTCCCGCGCGCTCAAACGTCTCTTTGTCAAGATACATTCTCAAGGTCCCTATCATGGAGGAACTCAGTCAGTGTCGAGTTTTATGTAGTGAAAGGGGATGGCTACCTTTGCGTAGGGAAAAGACATTATCAGTGGATGTCTTTCCTTCCGATAGCATCACGACGTCGCCTGTACTAGGCCATCAGCACCCGTGCGCAGAGAAGGCTCCATGATCAACCGAATTCACCTTTCTTGACGCACTCGTTGAGGAAATCGGTCTGAAGAATCCGCTCCAACGCCATGGTGACGCGGGCGTACACAGGTTGCCGCCGCTGCTCCACGAGTTTCTCATACAGAGCAGGGTAATAGTCTTCGGGGACTATCACATCGACCTTTGGCCGAGATCAGCCCGCCGAAACACAACGTACATACATATAAAATCACAAAAACTGAGGCGGCTTACTCTATGCGAGAAGTCATGAGCTGCTATCGTCGTCCACGGCTTGCCCGTTTGAGGCAGCTGATGATCGTCGACGTGACCCAGGCTGCCATACGTGACGGCGCATGTTGACGGCCGGTAGACGGAAGCTGGAGGCTGTGATATCATAATCGAGAAGTCGTATCGCGATGGTCACGCTTGTATATCCATATAACCGGGTGCGGTGTCGCGATCGAGAAAGGAGCCTGTGGATGATTGTGGTTCATGACATCGTGAAGTCGTGAAGTGATTCAGCTATCTTATCGGGACCTTATCGGCGAATTAAGTCACCCACATTTTGCGCACCACAGTAGGCAGTTGCCCATCACCTTCTTTCTCTACTACTCTTCACTTCAACGCCGCATATGAAGAACGATGAACGTTGAAGAGCCAAGGATAATGGTTAAATACCCTATCTCAGCACTGTCAAGCGTTCGTGAATGAGATCCCGTGTCGCCAGACGGACTCTGAACGACGTAAACACGCCTCGCCTTCGGTCCGCGTCGCAACACCGCACATCATGGACTTTCTCATCAAATTTGCCCAGACACATGAGACGTTTCGACTAGCCGAAATCGAGGCTCTGGCCGAGGTGGAGGGCGTCGATCTTACTGTTGTCGAGTACAGTCTTAAGGTGAAGCCATGATTTGTCCCGTGACTTCCTTCGGGCAGCACTTCTCACTGACAGGTTCAAGTCGCCGCTGTGCCTCGTTAAGCTTCCTTCGGTCGAGGCGGCTCAGAAGCTGATCAGGCGCTCCATCCTGGCGCAGTCGATCCATGAGCTCTGGGGCTTCGGTCATAATCTGGATGCGCTCCATCAGTCCGTCCAGGAGCGGACGCGTCACCATTGGCACCAGTATGCAAGCCCTTCTTTCAAATTCGTCTTCGAATCTTTTCAGGGTGCGCGGACCGAACGTCACAAACTGTCCATAATCAACTCGTTCGACTATCTGCCTTTTGAGGGCCCAATCCGCATGTCACGTCCCGACGAGATCTTCACCATCTTCGAGACCTGGCCTTATAACAGTCCTGTTCTGGGCATCGAGAACCCCGACATGATGTACTTTGGGCGCTTCATTGCCGACTCATCGCGCGACGTCATCCTCCGATTCGACCTGAAAAAGCGAGGCTACATATCCACCACCAGCATGGACTCGGAGCTGTCCCTGGTGACGGCAAACATCGCCCTGGCGACGCCGGGGAAGCTCTTCTATGACCCCTTTGTCGGGACGGGCTCCTTTCCCATCGCTTGCGCTCACTTCGGAGCCGTCGGATGGGGCAGCGACATAGACGGACGCATCATCCGCGGCGGTGGCGGTCACAAGAGCGCGCGAGGCAACTTTGAGCAGTACGGTCTCACCCACGGTCTGGGCGACTTCTTTTCCGCCGACCTCACCAACACCCCCATCCGAGACGCCCGCAGAATATGGGACGGCATCGTGTGCGATCCGCCTTACGGCGTGCGGGAAGGCCTCAGGGTGCTTGGCATCAGAGATGCGGAGAAGACGCCTAAGCTTGTCGAGCAAGGGATCAAAAAGGCTGGGTATGTAGTTTCCCTGTCGGTGAGCTGTTGATATTTTCTTGGTCCGACCACTCCCGGGGAAGTGTTCAAAGCTGTCTGACTACGACCAGTCGTCCGGATTTCGTTCCTCCCAAGAAACCATACAGCTTCCTGGCCATGCTCGACGACATTCTGGCGTTCGCGGCCGCGACGTTGGTGGACCATGGGAGACTATCCTTTTGGATGCCGACAGCCAACGACGAGGATCAAGAGATAGCCACACCATCGCATCCTCGCCTCGAGCTCGTCGTGGTCTGCGTCCAGTCCTTCAACAAGTGTAAGAAGGACCTCCCTTCGTGGCCATGCGTTTACCACAAATACCGAGACCGAAAAACAACAGAGGCTGATTTTCTTCTTTCTCTCTTCTTCTTCTCCTTCTTCCGAGCAGGGTCGAGACGATTAATTACATACCGGCGGCTTCCCGATAATCAAGTCTCACAGCCTTCTCTGGAGGCCTACCATGCACGCCACAGGGTTCATCATGAGGGCAAGACAGCAGATGATCTGAACCCCTTTCGTCGTGGCTACTTCAGAAAGTTCGAGACGGGCGAATAGCACGGGAAGCTCAATATCAAGTCAAAATGCTGGTCCCGCCTCGGCATCACCATGTTCACACACGAAGCGACAAGCGCGCTGATACATCGCGGCCCTTTGTTCTGATTTAAACAGCACCGCGCATCGTCATCGGTGCAACCTCCAGTGGCGGAAATCTGTCAACAACTTGAAGCACAAGTCCACGCCGCAAAACCACCAACTTAACTTTTACCCCCAAGGATCTCATCAGAACCCCGTGCCTGTTACCAATTCCAGCTGGACATTGTTCTCGTCGCTAAATCCACGTGTCGTTGCCTCGTCTCGACTAGTTGCAACATCGTTACCGGAACTCCATGGCGCTGAAGCAGCCGCGGTTCGGGACATGCTTCAATTCCAACTGCTGGAACCTAAGAAACATTGTCAGACTTTGGCGGGCGGAGAAGATGACCGTGTGACAAAAAAACCGTGAGGCTTACTTTTCACTCTTCGAATGGAAGTATATACCACTGACTTCTCCCTTGATCTGGTTGAAGCAGATATAGTAGAAGCCCTCGAAACTGGCGCCTGTAATGGTCCGGACGCGGTGATCGGGTACGAGAAAATGCTCCTTCCATCGCATGAAGATGTTGTCTCGTTGAGCGATGTCATGGATGGTGCAGTTTCCCTTGCGGACAAGCTTCTGGAAAGGTCGAAAAGCGTTGAATTTGCCCCAGTGATTCATATCCGTCTTGAGGCTCGCGCCCCAGTCCTCGTGTTGAGTGATGAAGCCATATTTGGATCCGATAATCTCGCCCTCAAAATATGTCGTGAGGGTTGGGTGATCTTCCGTCAGACCTGTGTGAAGACCGTCAGCAATGACACAGCGAGAGGCGTGTGGGTGCAACGTCGCAAACCTTGGATCCGCAGGTAACCGCAGAGGAAAGATTCGCGCATGTCGACGTGCTTGATTTCGACCTGAACATCGTAAACCTGGCGCTCAGACTGCTGTGTGCCATGGAATTTGCTGCCGGGACGCAGAAAGGATGACGGCAAGATGGGGATCATCTAAAAACTGGTGAGCCAGTGGACAAGCACTGCGCAAAGGGGGACGTAACTTACCCGCATACTGGAATACGCCATGCCGGTTGGGGTGGGGTAAGATAGGTCATCCTCTACGTCGTAAGGGGGCAAGTCTCGAGGTTTCGTGGACAAGGAGACTTGGGCCCCGCCGGGGGAGCGTCGAGAGGCTTCCGATGAGTCGCGGGTGAAGGGACCGCTGGAGCCAGCCTCGCGGTCTTTGGCCACATCGTTGTCCGGCCCGTTTGGCGCCGGAGACGTAACGGGCATGTCAGTAGGTCGGGGACTGGGGGACTCGGTTGTAGCCCGAGAGGAGGCCTCGGGGGACGATCGGTGGTTCGAGACGAGAAGCTCGGCGTCATGAGTGTGTCCGAGGCGAGCGGAGTGGGATTCGATGGCCGGCGGCGGCGGCGACGAGCCATCCAGCGATGAATCGGACTGTATCTCTATGACATGAGGCTGCGTCAATGCAAGAGGATCCGTCTGACGCGGAGGAAGGCGTGGAGTGCGCTGCACTTCGTCGGGGCAGGTTGTGTAGGGAAATGGAGGGGGCGATGATGGATCGGGCGGTTGGTTTGATGAAGGTGTCGGCATCGTCGTGGAATAGGGGGGAATGAAGGTAGCGGCAGGGCGGGTTCGGTCGCACGAGGATGCCTCGAGACACCGAGAATGGTAGCCGTTGCACGGCGGAAGGAAGGGGGTGACAGAGCGGCGGAGCGATGGTCCGAAGTATGTACGGATAGGTGGTGATGATCTCAAGAAGCCACGGCTTGAGTGCTTCTGCGCAATGGAAGTTGCAAAAGGCACAGCGATGTTTTTTTTTCGGTTCCGATCTCAAAGACAGGAACAGAGATGGAGGCGCGGAAGACGATGACAAGCGCTGGTGAAGGGTGATGGGGGGGAAAACAAAAAGATCACCACCAAGCGCCCTTGTTGAAGGGTGGCGATGTCATGAGAAAGCCGCTTCGGTCAGGCCGAACCGCGTAAGGGCCCGAGAGCGGCGCCGGGGGGAAAGGGGGGGGAAAGATTGAGGGAAGCAGAGAAAGCCTTGTCGGGCGCGAAGCCCCCCTGGAGGATATGGAGTCGCAGCAGCGAAGATGATGGCCCGACGTCAAGGTGCGGCTCGAGGCGGGAAAAAAAAAAGGAAACGGAGAACCGTTGGATGAGATTTGGGGATGATGGCTTCACAGGGCTGGCTGGCTGTTCGATCCAAGTACGGGGCGATCGTTAGGGACCGCATCCACAACTCAACTTCTGCCGTTGTAGGCAGGGGTACTTATTAGGTAAGCATGCCAGCTAGCGGCAGCCTAGCCAGCCCTGCTTCCACTATCCGTACGAGCAGTCCACTACGACTGGTGCCAAAGTGCCTACTGGAGCCTGCCGGTCTAGTACATAGTAGGTAGGTACCAGGTGCCACAGGTGATAATAAGCTTGGAGGCTGAGACTGAGCTATTAACGGTGTCCTGACAACGGCTTGCACTGTAAGCACCTAATATTGGAAATGACGCACCTTTGACCTCAGTTCTAAAGGTCTCCTCCCCCCTCTATTTTAGGCTGCATTCCAGCTTTGGTGTCGATGCTGCTCTGACTTACGAGTTACGGCTATCAACCTACTGCCAAACCTTTATAACCTAGCAAGGTAGTTAGTTGTAGGCAGGTCAGTAAACGGCACCAGAAGAGGCGGGAAGTTCATGTGAATCTTCAACTGCGTCACGCTGTCGGTTTCTGTAATACTAATGGGAGACAGTAAACGAAATCATTGGTAACGTCCAAATTCATGAAAAGCCATCATCAAGCAAGCTACAGAGCCTGGTGATATTCACAAGTCTAATCCGTAACGTACATACATATGTATGTTATACCGAGTGAGAGGAAATAACGTCATCAATAGCAACGACATTATTCCTCGACCGGGACAGGATGCGTTTGCAGTATGGCGCCTGCCGACTTCCAAATACACCTTGTCGGTTTGCCTTCCAGCCCTTAGCTGTTTGAACTGACGCGGCCAAGCCACAGTAGATTTCCCCGAGTGTTTATGGTACAAGACAGGTTAATGTCGAGTACTAGGAGGGCCGTTTCTTCGGTCAGCTTGTTCCGCGTCCCTGCAGAATCCGCCGAAAGTACAGTCCGTACGGCTCATATGGGCTTGATCTTGAAATGAAGTGCAATCAGGCTGAATACCAGCGCCTTCAGATCCTGCACGAGATAATAAAAGACGCGCATGCCCTCTGGGTCGGCAGATTCCGTTACGTCGACCAGGGAGCCAATCTTCGCAGTCTTCTGCGTCGTCAGCATTACTTCTGATAAAGAAGCAGGAGAGGCTTACCTCGAAGGAGATGTGATCGTTTCCCAAGCGTATCTCCAACTCTTGTCGCCCGTCCTTGTTCTTCTGCGGCCATTTGGAGTCATCCTCCCTTTCAAGAATCAGCATTGCACGCATATCAGGTACACGAGGTCTACCAAATTACTTGATGATCTCGCTGGCTTTGATGATGCGCTTTATCTCGTCCACGAGATCAGAGCTGATGCACACTGTGCTGATTGTTAACAGCCTCCGTGAAAAATTTGGTGCGCTCAGGTGCCCTTACTCTCTTTTCGGATGAGGCTATCGTTGCGGTAATTGGAGTTGTTGGCGTATCGCGCAACGGCGCTGCGACCATCCCCGACGACTCTGAAGTCAAACTCTGCATAAAGCCGTGTAAGATGGGGGGACCTTTGACGAAGTGAGAGAGACCGGTCTCGCGCAGGCTTTACCTAAGAATTCATGGCCGAACCGGCCCATGTGCCCAGAGCTATTACCAGGTCGTTAGCATCATCCTCCCAAAACTGGCGGTTCTCGGCCCCTTTGTTCAGACAGCCGGCCACCTAGGCCCCGCCATCAAGACCTCTCTCTGTCTGGTAGCTTACTAGTATCGAAGATAGAACGGTTCGTTTGTTGAGGACATGATCGATGCGAGTCTTCGTAACCGGCGTTTTGGCGTGGCAGCGAATGAATGCGCAGGTCTAGTCGAAGAAAAAGAGAACGTACCTCTTTGACTTCATGCTGCCTGCAGGAATGAGATTGTGAAGTGAGAATCTTCCGCCTTGTCTGAATATCCTTATTAATAAGCAAGGCAGCGACTGCAAGCTCCCGGTCCACGTGATGCTGGCCCTTGGTGCCACCTGTTTATAGCCCTTGCAGCCAGCCTGCCCCAAAGGATAGTAGAGAGTCGACTTGTCAGTCCAGAACTCGGCCAAGGATCTAGTCTTTTTGACTGCCCTTTGCGAGTTTCGAGTCGTTCCTTGTCAGACAGACCTCTCACCTTCGAAGCTCTTACAACGCCTTCTCATAGTCTCATCGGCCTCAGGCTGCCGGACGACGGGCTCGAGAACAATTGGCCGCCCGACTCGAGGCATCGCTTGCGACAACAACGTTAAGCCGCCATGTCTGGCTTCCTCGAGAATGCCTACAGCCTGGTGCACCAGGACAATGCCGCCGATGTGCCCACCGTCTCCGACCTGCGTCTGCAGCTGGAAAAGGGCACCGACGAAGTCAAGGTCGATACCATGAAGCACATCTTGACCATCATGCTCAATGGAGACCCAATGCCTACCCTGCTCATGCACATAATACGATTCGTCATGCCCTCCAAGCACAAGCCTCTCAAGAAGCTGCTGTATTTTTACTACGAAATCTGTCCGAAACTCGATGCGAGTGGCAAGTTGAAACAAGAGATGATATTGGTTTGGTAGGTCTGATCTGTACCCTCTGCTGCATGGCCGCGATTCTCTGACTGGACGGATACCTTCAGCAATGGTATTCGCAACGACCTCCAGCATCCAAACGAGTACATCCGCGGAAACACGCTGCGATTTCTGTGCAAGCTACGCGAGCCCGAACTGATTGAGCCGCTTCTTTCGTCGGCGCGCGCGTGCCTCGAACACCGACACGCCTACGTACGGAAGAATGCCGTCTTCGCCGTGTCGTCTATATACCTGCACTCGCCGTCCCTCATCCCCGACGCCGCCGAGCTCATATCCACCTTTCTCGAGGGAGAAACGGACGCGACATGCAAGCGCAATGCATTTGCGGCATTGGCGAGCATCAATCACGACGCTGCGTTGCTGTACCTCAGTTCCGTCTTTGACGGCATACCAAATGCCGCAGAGCTATTGCAGCTGGTCGAGCTTGAGTTTATCCGCAAGGACGCCGTTCAGAATTCGCAGAACAAGGTGGGAAACCCATAAGCCGCGCTAATGATGTCTCATCGCTGACGGCACAAGGCTCGCTACCTGAGATTGATTTTTGACCTGCTGGAGGCCGGAGCGTCCACAGTGGTATATGAAGCAGCATCATCCCTCACGGCTTTGACGAACAATCCCGTAGCCGTCAAGGCAGCCGCCGTCAAATTTATTGAGCTGAGCATCAAAGAAGCGGATAACAACGTGAAGCTCATTGTGCTCGACCGCGTCGATCAGCTCCGCAAGAAGAATGAAGGCATCCTGGACGACCTCACCATGGAGGTCCTTCGAGTGCTGTCCAGCACAGACATCGACGTGCGCAGGAAAGCCCTTGGCATTGCCCTGGACATGGTCTCCAGCAGGAATGTCGAGGATGTGGTCCTGCTCCTCAAAAAGGAGCTGTCGAAGACGGTCGATCAGGAGTACGAGAAGAATGCCGAGTACAGGTCCCTCCTCATCCACTCCATCCATCAGTGCGCCATCAAGTTCTCCGAGATTGCTGCGAGCGTCGTCGAGCTGCTGATGGACTTTATCGCCGACTTCAACAACGCATCAGCCGTCGATGTCATCAACTTTGTGAAAGAGGTCGTCGAGAAGTTTCCTAATCTGCGGAAAACCATTGTCGAGCGACTCGTGACAACGCTTAGCGAGGTCCGCGCCGGCAAAGTTTACCGTGGAATCATGTGGATCATCGGCGAGTACTCGCTCGAGGAGGTGGACATCCGCGACGCGTGGAAGCGCATCCGCGCCAGTCTCGGTGAGATACCGATCCTCGCCTCGGAGCAACGACTGCTCGAGGAGCATGACACCGATAAGGACGACGAACAAGTCAACGGAAGCTCGAAGCTGGCGGCACCAAGCGGCTCCCGAAAGGTTCTGGCGGATGGCACGTATGCCACCGAGACGGCCCTCACCAGCCAGTCGTCGGCCGCCGCCAGGCTGGAAGCCGTCAAGGCCGCTCAGAAGCCACCGCTGCGGCAGCTCATACTCGACGGAGACTACTACCTGGCAGCGGTGCTCTCGTCGACGTTGGTGAAGCTCGTCCTACGTCACTCGGAGGTCTCGGCGGACACGGCGCGGACCAATGCCTTGCGGGCCGAGGCCATGCTCATCATGATTTCCATCCTCCGCGTCGGGCAGTCTCAGTTCGTCAAGGCGCCGATAGATGAAGACTCGGTCGATCGCATCATGTCGTGCGTGCGGTCGCTGGCCGACTTCAAGGAGAGAAAGGGCCTGGAGACGGTATGGCTGGACGATACGAGAAAGGCCTTCCGGGCCATGGTCCAGGTGGAAGAGAAGAAACGGGCGGCCAAGGAGGCGTACGAGAAGGCGAAGACAGCCGCCCAGGTCGACGACGTGGTCCAGATCCGGCAGCTGTCCAAGAGGAACCTTGCTTCGGACCTGGACGGGATCGAGGTCGACCTGGAAAGGGCAACGGGCGGCGAGTCCCCCACGGAGGACCTGTCCTCGAAGCTCAGCCGCGTCGTGCAGCTGACGGGCTTCTCGGATCCTGTCTACGCCGAGGCGTATGTCAAGGTTCATCAGTTCGACATCGTGCTGGACGTTCTCCTGGTGAACCAGACGACAGAGACGCTGCAGAACCTGTCGGTGGAGTTTGCCACGCTCGGCGACCTCAAGGTGGTGGAGCGACCGACGACGCAGAACCTCGGGGCGCACGATTTTCACAACGTCCAGTGCACGATCAAGGTGTCTTCGACGGACACGGGCGTCATCTTCGGCAACGTGGTCTACGACGGCGCTCACTCGACGGACACCAACGTGGTCATCCTGAATGACTTGCATGTCGATATTATGGATTACATACAGCCGGCCACCTGCACCGAGACGCAGTTCCGAACCATGTGGACCGAATTCGAATGGGAAAACAAGGTCAACATCAACTCCAAGGCGCGGTCGCTCCGAGCGTTCCTGGACCAGCTCAAGGCGTGCACCAACATGAACTGCCTTACGCCCGAGGCCAGCCTGAAGGGAGACTGTCAATTCCTGAGCGCCAACCTGTATGCTCGCAGCGTGTTTGGTAAGTTTCACCTTTCTGAGGCCCGCGGGTCAGACGTCGTCCTAACCGTGAGCGCAGGCGAGGACGCCCTGGCGAACCTGAGCCTCGAGAAGGAAGGTGAGGACGGACCCATCACTGGCTTCGTCCGGATCAGGAGCAGGTCGCAGGGGCTGGCCCTGAGCCTGGGCTCGCTGAAGGGGCTCAACAAAATCGGCACGGTGGTATAGGGGCCTCAGCCCAGCCAGAGGCCAGGAAGGAGGCGCGGAAAGGAGTGACGAGAACAGACGAAGGCGTGCTACGGGTTGTACCGCTCCAAGGATAGTGTTACTCGGTCGAACTGGGAACACAGGAGCGAGAGAGGGACAAGATAAAAAAGGAGCGCCAAAAGAGATGAAAGAGAAGATTTTACTGAAGAAGAGGGAGAAGGAAGATGAGAGGAGAGGAGAGGAGAGGAGAGGAGAGGAAGAGCACGAAAATGAAGAGACAGCGCTAGTAGTCGATTGATTTTGCCTCAGTGGTCGGTGAGCGAGATGATTGACGTAGCCCTCTGTTTGGGGGCTAGCGGTGTGAGAGTGTACATGTTATAAGTTGCGATGTGAAAACAAGAAGGCTATTACATTCGCATATTCGGTCAGAGGGATTGGGAGGGGGGGGAATGGGGTATCTTTCAAGGATATAGCCTATAGGTGGCACACGATCGTCTCCTCGGGTAAGTAAACGAGGTTAGAGGGTGGGGGGGGCGGCGCAGGCGTATAGGATGGGAGGAAAAGGGGGAGAATTGGGGGTTATCGCGGGAAAACAAAGGCGTTAACCATGTGGCCGGTCTGCCAACCCTGAGACTCGAGGGACGAGTTGTCCTTGAGCATCTTGCCCATGTAAGAGAGGCGGATCTTTTTGTTAGAGGGCAGCTGGGTTTAAGAAGATAGAATAGTCAGTGACAAGTGCAGACTAGCAGGATGAAATGGACTCAACGAACGTCTGCTTCAGATGCGATGCCGGCGGCAACGGCGCGCACCAGGTCGGCCTTATCGACGGCAATCTCGATGTCACGGCCGGTCTCGCTTAGGCGAGCGCGGAGGAGGATGTGCTCGTGCAGGTGGACCACGGCCTTGCCCTTGTCGGCTCTCGTCCTATGGATGTCGTCGGCGTCGGAAGAAGAGAGGTGAGAGTCAGGGTCGGCGGTGGCGGCGACGGTGGGGAGGTTGGTAGGATCGGCGACGACCCAGTCGGGGAGCTGATAGTAATTGCCGAGGGAATCGTAGACGCCGTTGGCGAGGTCGCCCGTGGGCAGGGAAATGTCAGCAGCGGAGAGGATAGACTGGGCTGTGGCGAGGGCATCGTGATAGTCATCGTCGGACTCGTGCGGTTGGGCGAGGACCTGTAGAGCGGCGTGGATAGTCTGCCATATGTGCGGGCGACCTGTGACTCTGGTGTCGAAGAATTCGGTGCGCTCCAGATCGAGACTGCGACGGGTCCAGCGACGGTCGCTATCCGTCCACTGATGCCGACGAAGCGGCTTATTGATCTGCTGATGGAGAGCTCGATGGCGAGCAGCGGCGGAAGAGGGCGCTTCGGGAGGATTGATGTGACGGGCTGAGGCGTTGTGGCCTCCGGCTGGATAGGGCGAGTTGGGACGAGCCGATCTGGAAGAACAGCAGCCCTGGTAGTTGGAAGAAAGGATATAACTGTCAGTTTTGAAGACGGAGTAGAGGCGGAGAGGGGCGGGGGGGAGGGGGGAGAAGGAACTGACCATGGTGAATGAATGATGATTGGCACGTAAGGAGGATGATGATGCCTCAACCGGCGCAGAGAAGAACAACGGCCATGGCGGAGAAGAAGAGAGAAGAGAAATAGAAAGAGAGATGGTCTGTTGTTGGTCGGATCGAGGGCCGGCTGAGGGGGGAAGAGAGTGAGGGAGAGAGAGAGAGTGAGAGTGAGAAGAGGTATAGAGGTCGGCTGTGCAGCCTTCGCGGTAGGATGGAAGGCAAGTTGAAGGTGGTTGAGGTATCTTGAAGGCGAAAAGGTGGCTGGGAGGTACATACAATAAACATGCATGCAAGACAACGAGAGTTCGAGAGCGGGGGCGAAGGCGGAGGCGGAGGCGTGTGGGGGGAAGATGGGTAGCCCGTAGCACCGTATCCGTAGAACGGAGGATGGATGTACGGATAGAGAGTGTGTGAAGTAAAGCACATTGATATTCGCACACTGCTCTATAAGCAGGTGGTGAAACTTCCTGCTTGCCTACCTAGGTAGGTAGGTAGGTACAGACGTGAAGCTAAACCCTATCTGTCATGGATGGTAGGAGGAGAATGACCATCAGACAAGATGCCATGATATATCCGTATCCGTAGATGCAAGACATATGCCTCGATAGTTGATAGGCGCTTGTTGAGTTGTTTCGCTCATGGCGTTGATCATATTCGGCTTATACTCGCTTAACAATGGGTGGCTGTGAGTACCTAATCAATCACCTGATGTTAGAATATCTTGGTGGTGTGCTGGTTATGGCTCCGATGTGAGGTCTGTGTATACATACTTCTCTTTTTATAGCCACCTGAGCCTTGACACCTCGACATTCTAGACTCAATACGATGCATACGAATATATCTGAATCTCATGCGGAAATGCGCGACACTTAAACGGCAATAAGCCTGAGACACTGATTGACTGACTGACAAGGTCCTCCGTGCTCGGGCGGCGCTTCAGAAGAAGGAATGACGGCGATGAAGGAAGCCACAAAGAGACACTTCTTCCACCACGGCAAAAGCGTACGTCCCATCCTCCCCCCTCTTTCCGTTCCCTTGCTTTTTTTCTCTGACATGTCCGTCCTTGCCGTCTGTTACAGGAATTCGTCGACGAGCAGGATGACTGTCAGTGGTGCCAGCTGCGATCCTTCCCGACGCATAAGACGGCCCCTATCACGGTGGTCAACGCGGTAGACGGCCAGGTTCTCCCACATGGCTTTCGCTTCATCGACGAAAACGTCCTCGGCGACGGCGTCGAGCCCGCCGAGTCTAGCTTCCGAAGCGGCTGCACCTGCGACGACGACGAAGACTGCCAGTACGGTGGTTGTCTCTGTCTCGCCGAACTCGAAGACGACGACGGCGGCAAGATTTACCCCTACCATACCCACGGCGTCAAGGCCGGTCTGTTACGGTCCGAGCTTCATAACTCCAAGTTGCCGTTGTACGAATGCCACAAAGGCTGCTCGTGCAGCCTTGCCTGTCCGAATCGGGTCGTCGAGCGAGGCCGGACAATACCTCTTCAAATTTTTCGAACCGCGGACCGTGGCTGGGGTACGTCGATGGCGCCCGCGACCGTTGAGGCATGTCTGTCCGCGAAATGCTGACTTACTTTGGCTGGCTGGTAGGTGTCCGCACGCAAGAGGTCATCAAGCGCGGCCAATTCGTGGACCGCTACGTCGGCGAAGTCATTACCTCGGCCGAGGCCGATCGGCGACGGGCGGCGGCGGCCATCTCGCAATGCAAAGACGTTTATCTCTTTGCGCTCGATAAGTTCACCGACACGGCGTCGCTCGATATCCGGCTCCGGGGGCCGCCGCTCGAGGTGGATGGTGAGTTTATGTCGGGCCCGACGCGGTTTATCAACCACTCCTGCGATCCCAACCTACGCATCTTCGCACGTGTCGGAGACCACGCGGATAAGCACCTACACGACCTGGCTTTTTTCGCCATCAAGGATATCTCCAAAGGCGAGGAGCTGACGTTTGACTACGTCGACGGCGGCTCGCTCGAGGCCGAAGAGCGGGACGGCGCGGTCGAGGAGATGACGCGTTGCCTATGCGGGAGCGCCAAATGTCGGGGGTTTCTGTGGTAGGGAGGTCTGAGACTCGATGTATGTATGCATGATGTTGGAGGAGAAAATAACACACATGTACGGATACGGATACACACTGACACCGGCTACAGGTCGTTGGATCCGTGGGAGCAACTCCGTCATGCATGTGTCGCAGCAACGCCCAAGCAGACTTGCATATCCGTACATACATATCCAGACATGGATGCTGGAGTCGTACGACTGCACCTGACAGATGACTTTTTTTTACGAATCGCCTGATGATCAGTCGGCAAAGAAAGAAGAAGAAGAAGAAGAAGAAGAAGAAGAAGCAGAAGAGCGTTGAGTCTTATTGGATCGATCAGCCAGTCAGGGCTCACTCTCAGTCTCATCTCATTTATAGGGCCACACTCCGGAGTCCAAGCGGGAAAAGTATTATTCCTACCCGATCTGTCTTCTTCAGCAAGTTTCCATTCAGCTCCACCCCCCCCTCACCTATCCCACCCCGCTAAGACAGTGCAGTGTGTGGGGTGAAGGACTCTTCCCTCCGATTGGCCCGCCTCCTCTTAGCATGTTAAACCCCTCCTATCCGTGTACGGATACTCCTCCTCCTCCTCCTCAACATCCGACGCTCGCCACCCGTGACCCAACCTTTTTATCCCCTCCCCCCTCCCCCCTCCCTCCTCTTCTTGCTTCCTTATTATATTATATACATCTTCTCTCTTCCTTTTCCTTCTTCCTCTCTCTCTTCTTCTCTTTTCCCTTCGTCCCTTCCCTTCCTCACTTAGTTTCTTGCATACTCGTATGCTGCTCCTGCTTCCGTCACCGGCTCATCACCGCCGGAAGAGAGAAGACGATATATCCCGCCCCCTTCTTCATCCGAAACCCGTCTCAACAAAATGTTCTACAGCAGAGTCGTTCATCCTTCTTCTTCTCCTTCGCCTCCTCCTCCTCGTCCACGGATGGCTTCCCGCCGGTAAAAATCGTCCCTTTCTTTCCCTTCATGATAACCTTTTGAAACTAAACAATCCAATCGTCAAAAACCTTCATGCAAACAAAAAAAAAAGGAACCATTAGCTTACCATTAGTCTTCCCTTCAGATTCGCTCTTCCCCTCGCTGCCGCTGCAACCTCCATCCTTGCCGCGAAACTCTATTTCCAACGCCAAGCTTCCGAGCAACGCCGCGAGGTGGCCGAGCGCGAAGCCGTCGAGCAACGACGCCGCAACGAGTCCCTCATGGACGTATACGGCGATCGCTCGAGCCTACAGGCACTCGAAGACGCCGTCAAGTTTTACGAGAAGAAGGAGTCTTGATATTCGCTTTTCTGCGCGACGTGCCTCGATGCCTTTGTATAGGTACATGCATGCGCAAATCACAAGCAAATCGTTCCGCGCAAGCAATTGTCCACCGACGCCTGGTCCAGTCTGCCGCGTGCTGTGCCCCCGTCTCATCACCTTGCCATGCGAATGGGAGAAAGGAGAAAGAAAAGAGAAGGAAAGGCTGGAAAAGGAGAGAGAAAATGACTAGGTGCCCATGCTCTTCCCTTCACGGTCCTCGGAGTTCTCTTTGCCTGAGCTTCGCACGTGAAGTGCCGGCGTCGTCCAGCTTCCTCGCAAAGCCCTTGGAAACGTTGCCGACAAAGCGAGGACTGTCTTGAAAGTCGTCGACGGAGGCGATCCACGTTGGGTAGTGGATGCCTTCGCAAAAGTATTCTATCAATATCTTGCCCAGCGTGTCCTGCTCGGGATGCTGAAGATTGAGAGCCTCAAAACCGTCGGCAAAGTCCCTCATCAGAGCCTTCTGCTGTCCTTGGTCGGCCTGGGCGCGGAAGAGTGCTCGATGTCCGTTGCCGATGGCCGTCTTGATGCACTGCATCATGAAGATGCCCATTTCGCCACTCATGAAACGATCGCATAGCTTGTAGACCTCGATGAAGTCTCGCATCCGTGTTCTTTTGGCGCAGGCTTCCGGATTCTGTGCTGGGCTGGGCGGCACGTGAGGCACGATGCTCGAGTAACTTGCCGCTACGCCGAGATAGTATCCGAGATAAAGAGGCTCGATGTCGTCGAACAGCACCTTGTTTTCCGCCGACTCAATGAAGGACGACCTGGAGAGGCAGGCAGTAAAGTATTCCGAGTGCTTGGTAAGAATACTTTTATGGACGGAAAAGCACTCGCCTTTGGCCACGAGTTGAACAGCCGGCTCATCAGTTCTGGAGGGGGGAGGGGGGGGGAATGGGGCGTCAATCGTTCTATCGTCTACGCAACGAGGGGGGGGGGGGGGCAAAAGGAAAATGACGCCATGGAGATGAACAATCTTACTTTGCTAGCCAGCAAGTGCGATAATCGGAGAGCACGACGGAAGAGGCTTTGTTTTTGTTGTCGTCGCCTCGTTGCGTGCGAGGTCTCTTCTTTCCTGTAGTAGTCATGGTTTGACTGGAGGGGAGATGTCAGAGGGGGAGAGAGGGCTATGCTTATGCTTTGAGTTGACGAGAAAGGAAACATGAGCGGACAAGAGGAAGAAGAAGAAGGAGAAGAAGATGGCTTCGAGTGTGCAAATGGGCAGATAGATGGAAGGGAAATTATAAAAAAAAAAAACACTCTGTCTGGGGTGTGCGAAGAGGAAAAAAAAAATCAAGTCGATGTCGAAACCAACACCCGGTGGTGATTTATTTTCTTTCCCGGTACCCTTGGCCTTGTCCATCTCCCCCTTCTCCTCTCTTCCTCCTCCAGGGCAAAACAAACTATAGTGATGATACGATGATGATGATGATGATGATTATGAATAGCAGAAGGATATGATCGATAAGGAGGAGGGAAAAGATGGTATTTGAATTTAGAATTTCTTTCTTCTTTCATGTCATTCTTGTGCTTGTGGGTGTTAGAGAGGGTTTGAGGGGGCTCATGAGCTAATGAGTTGCTGTTGCCGCGGCAGGACCTTGAGGCTCTTGAACTAGGCTCTGTCTTCTGTTCTTTCCCTCCTTCCCCCCCCCCTCTCAGCCTTGCCCACGACTAAAGCCCTATCGCCCTACGTACTATCCCTATTTATCCTCTTCCTTTCTCTCTCTCCGTCTCTCGCATCAGGATACTTTCTCACACCTTGACCGAAAAAAGGCCTCGACTTCTCTTAGAAGGAAAACATGACACAAACAAAAGACGAAGAGCAAGGACCCAAAGACGAGAAAAATTAAAAAAAAAGGGAAAGGGAATAGAAAAAAAGAAAGAATCAAGACTTGGGCTTCCGAATCGTCACCGTCTTACAATCCAGCTCCCAGCCAACACCATCCCTCTCCTTGAGCTCATCCCAAGAAGAAGCCGTGACGCGCTCGAGGAAATCGACGTCGAGGCGAAAATACGTTTGGCCGATGCACTTGAGCGCATGGATCCTCAGATCCGGCTCTGCCCATTCCATGATCCGAGCGCAGTGTCCGTCCACCGCCCTCTTGACGCGCGAGAAGGCGAAGAGGTCATCGTGTACCATGGCCGAGAGGACGACGGCTACCTTTGCGTCTCGTAGGCCGTAGCGTCGGCGGAGCTCGAACGCCTCTGAGAGCTGTCTTCTTCGACAGGCGGTGTCGAGGACGAGGTAGCCGGCTACCTCCTGTACTTCGACCGACGTTAGCGGGTGACGCGGATGCATCGTCCGTAGCAGGTGAAGGACGGCCGGGTGGTACGAGTCCGCCCGCTTGACGAGGACGGACAGTCGGATGCAGAAAAGGTAGGCTTGCACTGCGAAGTCATCGGCCCGGCCCGACGCCACGATCGCCTCCCTAAGCTTGCGCAGCGCCTCCAGCACGTCCGACAGCGCCTTGGAGTTTCCCGGACTCTGCAGCGTCTCCACCGACGGCGACGGTGCTGCCGCCGAGGTCCAAGTCGACTTCGGCGCCAACTCCATGGCGGAGAATCGCCGAAGAAGCTCATCGCCCCGACCGGCGTCGGAGCAAAACGTCATGTACCGCTCGACGATCTTGGTGTAGTATTTTTCCTGTAGTTTGAAGTCGAGCAGCCTGGTGACGGGAAAAAAAAAATATCCCCCCCCCCCCCCCCCCCCCCCCCCCCCCCCCGACACAACCCGCCACGGCACGCAGGGGGACGAGCACAAACACGAAAAACAAACAAAGAAAAACAACAACACACCCACCACAGACACAGCC
>PDHP01000023.1:191826-229146 GCA_003339455.1 Ophiocordyceps camponoti-leonardi (nom. inval.) | reverse complement strand
CCCACTACAGGCCCCTCGGGACGCCCTTGTGTCGAGCGGGAGGGAGCAGTGTGTTAGGCCGTGGTTAAGGGAGCGTGTATAAATCATTGATACAGAAGGAAAAAAAAAAAAACCCCCCCCCCCCCCCCCCAAAGGTCGTATGTAAGTCAGCAAAGATCAGGAAAGGGTAGATGAAGATGAAAAAGATATATGAGACAAAAGAAAAACGAAACCAGAATCAAGATGAGTTTCTCTTACCGGTCATCTCCCTTAGAAGGCAAGCCATAGCTCTCGAGAAAGTCCTGCTCCACGGGCTTGAGCCTCGACCAAGGGCCCGAGGGCGCTCTGCCGCCTCGGTTTGGCATCTCGACCTAGTTAGTGGAAGGGCATGACCGTTTTCTCAAACGAGATGGTGAAAATATGCAGCAGTCCTGAGAGACTTTCGAGAGGTAGCGCGCGCCAAGCGGAAGCGATCAAGAGCACCTATCAAGTATCAGCGTCGTTGAGTGACCGGCTTGTTCTTCTTGACCCCTCGTCGTCCTGGAAGGCTCATGGCGGGAGGTTGATGTTGGTTGGACGTTCTCAGACATCACCGGGTTCGGATCTTATCGATAAGAGATTGATAAGAGTCATCTCGTCATCAAGCATCTGAGCTGCATCGCCCCCCCCCCCCCCTTTTCACTCTCTTTCCCGCATGAAGCTCCGGCCACGTGCTCGCGGCTCATGCATCACCATGTCTATCAGTGACGGTTCAACTCGAAAGTATTGGCTACGAAGAAATGTTGCAATTTTTCTGGCTTTTTAATTCTGAACCGCTCCTCTGATATAAACGCGTTCTACCTATGTACGGATACTGGTAGTCAGACGCTCTCGACGTCTGCCATCTCGATGATCCAAGTGAATACATACATACATGAATAGGTAGGCACATTATCACATACAACGGTTATGCTTCAGGCACGTATTTCGCTCATGCTGTCTCTCCTCCGATGCCGGCATCTGGAGATAGAGAAAGAAAAAAGAAAGGGGGGGGGGGGGGGGCGATATGGTTGACGTTTTCGCTGCTTGCCCAGGCAAAAAAAGAGGGCGGGTATCATCACTCACAATCAGTCATACTCATAACATG
This sequence comes from Ophiocordyceps camponoti-leonardi (nom. inval.), assembly GCA_003339455.1. NCBI lineage: Eukaryota > Fungi > Ascomycota > Sordariomycetes > Hypocreales > Ophiocordycipitaceae > Ophiocordyceps > Ophiocordyceps camponoti-leonardi. The sequence goes on along the minus strand of PDHP01000023.1, from coordinate 228,041 downwards.
GATCCCATCTTCTCCAATATCACATCTTCTTTCAACCCCCGTCGTCACGCTTCGGCCGAATCTCATTTAGTCGGCCCGCTTGTCTCGAAGACGCCTCGCTTGGAAATGACCCTCCCGAGCCCCGGATGGACCTCGGCCTGAAAGGGGGCAAAGGGAGCCCGCTCCCCGTCAATGCTGATGTAGCCGTCATCCTGGTCGCGGGGGATGACGCGGTATGCAGATATCTTCTTGTACGACACGTACGGGCTGTCGAAGAAGTCGCCCGACTCGACCGACATGAGCGTCTTCAGAGCCGCCACCGGCCACAGGTCGCCATTGATGAGCACCAGATCCATGCAGCCGTCCGAAGCGAGGGCGGCCGGGAAGAAGTTGACGTCGGGCGCCATGTAAGCCATCTGCGTATAGTCTTGTAAGTGAGCGAGCGGCGAACACAGTAGAGAGAGGGAGGGGATAGGGAAACAAAAAAAAAATCTCTATTACGTTGCCGCAGTAAAAGACGCCCATCTTGTCGTGCGAAATCAGCTCCCATCCTGGCGGCAGCTCGTCCCGTACAGTTCCATATCGCAGCGGAGGCAGACCTTGACCCTCATTTTCGTAAAGTCCGGGGCTCGCGCTGTTGGATGCTGTCTGTTGCCTGAAATGGGCGCGGACGCCATCCTTGTCGCCGACCTCGACCTTGACGGCCAGGTCGCAAGGGTAGCATTTGCGACGAAAGACGCGGGTGAGGACACCGACGTCGAAGCGCGCGCTGCCCATCCAGCGCAGGTGCTCAGTCGCAAGATCGCTTTCGGCCACTATTCCGAGCGCCTGAGACAAGAACGAGACGAACCGGCGGTCGCCTTGCGTGATGGAGACGAGGTCCAGGGGCGTGACGACGCCTTTGATGATGGCCAGGGCCGCCAGGGCCGGTCGATGGGAGCCGTAGAGGTTGCAGGCCATGGCGTTTCCCGAGCCACAAGGGATATGGCTGACGGCGAGCGTGGCCAGCGCGCGAGCGGCATCGGGACGACGGGCCAAGCCGTTGAAGATCTCGTGGGGCGTGCCGTCTCCCGAGCAGGCGACGATGGTGTCGTAGTGAAGCAGGTCGACGTTTTCGGCCAGCTCGGCCGCCTCGCCGCCGCGAGACAGCGTAACAACCTCAAAGGTGATGCGTGCGGCGGAGAAGAGCGGTCTCACATCGCGCTCCCACTTGGCAAGGGCACCGCCGGGGCCCGACTTGGGGTTGACGAGAACGAGAGCGCGCTTCCGCGGCTTGGCGTCACCGTAGGCGCGCGACAGCAAATTCGACGCGATGGTCTCGGGCGACGATGACGAGTCGCCTTCGAAGCGGCCGGTCCACGACTCCAGCCTAAGCGACGAGCCCGAGGCGATTGGGACGACATAGTCAACGGTGACGTCGGCGCCCGATGACGACACCCACAACACGTCGTACAGCGGGACCAGCCGCGGCCGGGCCGGGTCATCTAATGAGTGAGAATATGGTTCGTGTAAGTCCCGATGATGAGCAGCCACCGTTTTATCAACGGCAAGATAAGAAAACGAAAAGTAGAAGAAGGGGAAAAGAAGGAGACGCGCGTACCAACCGTAGAGAGAAAGCCAGCGCAACACGATCGAGCTGGCTTCTTTATGGACGAGGCAGCCGGATCTAGACAGATGTAAAAAATATGTCACTGTCAGCATTTCACTCGTTGTGAATTCCGATCCACCCAGCACATCACACAAGGCGGAGAAAAGGAAGAAAGAGAATCGTCACACACACACGCACCGCCAAGAAGCAGTTCCCTCTCGCCGATACTCAGGGCTCTATCCCGCCCCAGCGCCAGACACAAGCCAGACTCGACATCGGTCTTGACCACCGACGCCATGACGCCGCTGAGCCCAAGGGGGGGGGTGAACCAAGAAGAAAAAAAAAATTTCTCGACTCTTTATTCGGATTGCGATTCGAAGACAGGAATCGACCGTAGACGAATGGGGAGGGGGGGGCGTTTTCCTTTTCGTCTTGTGTTTCGCAACTCCGTATCGGTTAAAAAAAAAAAAGGCTGAGGAGCTGATGAGCTGAGCTGGCTTCCTGAGCTGGCTTCTTTTCTCCACGTTCTTCTCGCCCCTGGGCTCTTTTTATACGACCTCTTTATCCGTATTAATGTTATTTTTCATCCCCTTCAGGGTAGTAGCCCTGGTCGTGTCTGATGTTCCAGGGAGAGAGACAAGATCCGTTGCGCTGGAGACACATGCCTTTTCCCTTTGTTGGCCTGACTCGAGCCTCGAGGTAACCATTGCATTGAGGGAGAGAGGGAGAGAGGGAGAAAAGGGGGAGAAGGGGGGGCAGGGAAGGAACCAGGAGAAAAAAAAAAAATCAAGACACTCGCTACTACCTCCTCCATCTCGCTACTAGCCACTTCCGGCTGTCGATGAATCCAGGGATGCTCCTTCTTTCTTCACTTGTCCATGGCCCCATGGCCCTTCACTTCCTGGCACGTGCGCCTACCTACCTGCTACCTACTACCTACTTACTACTCACCACTTACCTAACCTGGTAGGTGCTACTGAAGGAAATCTTGCATAGGTAGGTGTCAGAGGTCTTAGACAAGTGGATCCGGAGGCGTATGCGTTGCGTGCCTCCGGGGGTGTCGCCAAGGGCTACGGATTCCTGATCTGTAGGAATCTGCCGTTAGGACCCGGAACGGATTAGACCGTTACCCAGGTTAACGGTATAGACGGAATACTGCCTTTATAAGGGTATTATAGCTAAAAGGTAGGCTTCTTTATATACTAGATACGTTTATAAAGATAGCTATATTTCCCTTCGTTTTAGTAGGGGTAAGTAGATTAAATTTATATATTATATACTATACTTCGTATAATAATTATAAGCCTAGTTAAAGCTCTAATTTAACCGATTATAAGGCTATTTTATACTATTCGAATTACTTTAATCGGGATTATTACCTTCCCTTCTAATAAGGGTATTATAATATATAATAAACGACTTTCTTATTATAATTATAGTATTTTAATATTCTCTTATCTATTTTTTTACTTCTTCTACCTCTTTCGATTTTTTTCGAATCCTCTCTTTAATCTTTTCTTATCCTTATTATCCTTCTTCCTCTTTTTTACCCCTAATATCTATTAAAAGCCCTTATTATATTATTAAATAAAGAATCTAATACTCGGCCTACTACTACTTTATCTTCCCCTAAGAATTAGACCTAATAGTTTAATTAGGTTAAGGATAAGGTAATTAAGGCTAAAGTATAGGAGTATATAGACCCCTTAACCTTAAAAGAGTTAATAAAGCCTAAGAAACCTACTTATCCTATTCGACTAGTAATAATATAGTTAAGGACTACGAGGAGTAAAACTCCTAAGGTAATAATAGCGGTAGTTATAATAATAATAGTATATAATAATTAATTAGATTAATATAAATACTTTACCTTACCAAAGTATAATAAGGATTAAGCCCTTTAAAAAACCCTTAATAAGTCCTTTATAACTATAAACGACTATATTAAGAATAGCCTTTTAGATAACTATTAGGACCTTATTAAAGGGGCTATAAATCCGAGGGATAAGCTTAAGGCTTTAAGGCTATAGGTCTAGCCGGGTATTATTAAAGAGAAGAACGCTACTAATAACCGACTAAGGAAGCTCCTTAAGACCGACCCTTTAAGGGTTAATATAGATAACTAGGTTAATAACCTTCTTTTAGTATAAAAGATTTATAATAAGCTAGAGTATAATCGTTTATCGGATTTAGAATACGTTATTACCTTCCTTAGGTATATCGAGGAGCGGTATAATACCTTTTATTAGACCTAAGCCTATAAAGTCGATAAGGCTATAAAGACTAGAGAGGAAGGCCCCCTTTTTATAAATATAGTATATAACTTTAGAATTAGATATATCCTAGGAGCTACTACTAAGTAGAAGAAGAAAACCGATAGATTAGCCTTTCCGAATCTCCCTCCTACTAATGCACATTCGTTAGAATATACGGAGGCCGTAGGAGAATGTACGCACAAGCGCATAGAGGTATCGGGAAGGGAAGGATTATATAATATAGTCGCCCTTAGTTATAGGGCTTATAGCCGCCTATTAGGGCACGCTCTCCGTATATAGAGTACGGAGGAGAATTATTACTCTTATATTATCTTAATCTAGCCCTAAGTATACTATATAATAGTAATTCTACTTCGCTTATAGCGATAACTTTACGATTATTTTAATCGGATAATTAAATAGGCTTCTTACTAATCCTTATAATTAGATAGGCCTTATACTAGTCCTTATAATCGGATAAGCCTATAAGCTAATCCTTATAAATTATAAATTATATAACCCTCTATAACGGTAGTATTATATCCTTTTAAGACCTATAGTACTTTTACGATACTATAGACTACTTATTATATTCCCCGCCTATCTAATTTACGGAGAACCTAGATAATATCTTAGGTTCTATAGGTATAATAGACTAATTAAGGAGACTCGGTAAAATAATAAGCCTCGTTAAAATAAAATATATTATAGCTAAGGACGCCTCTGCCCTTATAGGAAAGGGGAAGGGACCCGTACGGAAAGAGGGGGAGCCTAGCTTTCGGATAAGCTCTCGTATAGGCGAGCCTAGTACTAGTATAAGGGAGCCTAGCTCTTGTACTATAGATAAGGTAGACTCTAACCCGGAAGACGAGGGCGTTATTATTAGGAAAATATCCCTAGAGCCCGTAGGAAATAAGGGGTATCGAAGGTCCGTATTCGTTAACTCGGATAACCCGGTCGAGTATACGGAGGAATTATATTAGGGTATTTAGACGGATAATAAGTTCCGACTTATAATTATATAGGCCTTATACTTCCGTAAGTTTCTTACTAAATAATCTATTATAACTACTCTAGACTTATTTACGAACTATAATCTAGATTATATAAACGCCTATTATATAGCTATTTATTATCTTAAGTACGCTTATCCTAGAATATATTATAAAATACTTTAGTATAAAAGTACAAGGGATAAGTACCTCGATATAATAGGGATTATTCGAGCCCGTCTTAAGAAGTATTATATAAATAATATCCTCGAGCCTAAGGTCTTCTTATACGACCTCTTTATACCTATTAACGAAGGAGAGTCGAAGGAATTATATCCTATTAATTATAAGCCCTTATAAATACTCTCGTAATAAGCTTTAGTCTAACCCTCTATCGAAAAATATATTATTATCGATAAAGGACCTACTTATTTTACTATAGAAGCTATTATCTCCTAATAGATACTATAAGGCAGACGCTAATAGTAGTCCATACCTTTCGATAGCTCCGACTCCGAATTTAAGTTAGATTTTACGGAGTATAGATATTATCGACGAGATTTTTCGGTAAATCTAATTATCGATAAGGCCTCCGAAGAAGCTATTAATAAGAGGCTAAAAAGAGATAATATTAGTACCTTCTATCCGGACTACCTAGACCCTAATAGAATAGGTATTATTACCGGTAAGGATAGAAAGGTTACCTTTATTAACGTTAATCTCTTCTATAAACGCTTTCGCGTTTATAAATCTAATAATACCTATACTCTTTACCCGTTTTACCTTTTATTTCTTATAAGCGCTATACTTATATAGTATATAGTCGAGTTAAACTTCGAATAGCGCTAAAAGCTTACTTCTAGTACCCTTAACTACTTTATAAAGCGTTTTTAAAAGCGATTCTACCGCCTAATTATATAAGTTTAATAAGAACTTTATAGTACTAAATATACTATTAATATATAGGTTAATAAGATAATATTTTTAACTTACTAGTTATAGTATAAGGTTTCTCTTACCTAGTAGCTTTATATTACGACTAATAAAGCGATTCTTAAGATTATTTTCCCTTTTATTATTATCGAGATTACGAAGGAACTCGAGCCTCCGAAGAATTATATAGTCCTAATTTACTAGATCTAAGATATTAAGTCCTATAAAGAGTATATTAATAAGTACTTCGAATAGTATTTTAAGTTCGATAAAATACTTACTATTAAATCCCTATAGGAAGACTATAAATCCGGCGGTAATTATAGGGACCGATAACCCTTTTCGGGGGGGGAAAAGTATAAAGAAAAATATAATTACGACCGAGGATATTACTACGATAATAACTAAGGATATTATTATAATAGCGATTAAAGAGGGTATTATAATTATAGGAACTAAAACGTACGTAACTACGATAATTCCCGGCGCTATAACGATAATTCCTATTATTATAGCCGTATTAACCGTATCGAAGAGAAAAAAGAGAAAAAAGTATATTTCGAGGATAAATACTAAGTTAATAAACCTAATACTAGTAAAGGGGAAGATAAGCTATTATCCGCTTTATCCGCTTTATTTAAGGAGGATACCCCCGAAGAAAACGTAGGATATACTTTCCTTATTAAGGCCTGAGAAAATAACCCTTAAGAAGCCTACTAATACGGTAAATATAGCTAACGATTTCCTATTATTACCGCCCTAGATAAGTATATTACTATAAAGGATTATATTAGCCCGAAGAGAATCCGCTAGGAGACTAAATAAGGCCCTAAGGCCTACGAGTACTCCTATTATTATCGCGAGTTTCCTTCGGGAAATAGCCTATATAAGTACTTATAGAACTCGACTAAGGTAGGCTAGTTTATTTATCAAAAGTAGGGTAAGGTAAAAGCTCCGAAGACCGCCGACTCTAAGGTAATTTACGTCCCTAAGCTAATAAAGGCTAGGACTAATACGTAAGGAATTAATTCCTACTCGTACCTCCGTATTAAGGTATAGGCTATACCCGATAAACCTAGTTTCGAAGTTTATCCTAATATAGGCTATAAGAATCCGCTTATTAACCGTAAATTTATTTAGAACTTTAAGTATAAGGTCGAGGAAAGGAAGCCTATACTAATTAAAGGAATCTTAAAAGAGCCTTTTATTTATACGACTTAGGCTACCTTCTCCTTCCTATCCCGCGGGTTTAAATCGGATAAATCGCCTATAGGATTCTCTAGGTTTACTACCTTAGGATAGGTTATCGATAACCTAAGCGCCGGAGCTTTACTAGGTAATACCTTCCTTTAGCCTTATTAAGGAAATATCGACTATAGGACTATAACGATTCGTCTTAATACCCTAGCCGACTTTAAGATTCTATTCTCTATAGATAAGCCTCGGGTTAATATCGTAAGGAAGGTCTAATATCGAGGGAAGGTAATAATCCTAGTAGGTAGTACGATTATAATCCCTACTAAATAGAAAGAAGTTCCGTCTAAAAGGTTTTTCTTTTTCTATAATATTCTACTTAGTATTCTATACGCTATTATCGATTCGAAGACTCTATAGGTAATTACCGCTTATAATTAGTCGGATAAGCCGCTTATTCTTAATCGGAAGGTTAAGTTAGAATACCTAGAGGAGTAGAGGGACTCGGGCTTTTTTACTATCGAGTCTATTCCGGTAGGATTTACCCTTCTCTATAATATATAATTAGGCCCCGCGCTCTCGATAGAGAATAGTATTATATTAGGAGTCGACGTTAACTTAACGCTTCTTAGCGTCTAGAACGAAAGTATCGTTAATAGTAGGCTTATCGAATCCTTAGTCGCTAAGACTCCTCTAATACTATCCTCTAACCCCTTATTAACGCTATTCTCTAACGCCGTCTTCGCCTATATATAGGGTTAGGAGCCTATAATCGCCCCTATAGAATTCGCGCTAATCGAGGAGGTCCCGACTAAAGAGCTTACGTATAGCCTCCTACTCGTATAAAGGCCTATAAACCTACTAGAGGTTCTTAGTAATCTTAGGAGTTATATATATAATAAAGACCCCTTAGTTACGTAGGGTTTTCTATATATTATCGAGCGTTATTATCGTCTTTAGGAGGATATAGGCGATACGTACCTCGAACCCGGAGAAGAACTCTTAGTACTATTCGCTCTAGATTAGTATAAGTAGAAGGTTATATAACGGCCCTACCTATAGGGTATTAAAGATTATAACCTAATTAATAAGATATACGATCGTTTATACTATTAGGGCTAACTAGAGTAGGTTAAAAGGCTAACCCCTTTTACTTCCCTAGTCTTTATTATCTAAAGAACGGTCGACGGGTAGCCGAAAGACCGTATTATCGTAGACCTATATAGTATTAATAAGGTTATAATTCCTAACTCTTATCTACTATTATTATAAGAGGATATTATATATACTATCCGAGGTAGTCGTTTTATTATTATTATCGACGCCTTATAATTCTTTTATTAGTTTAGGGTCTATAAAGAATATTAAGAATACTTTATAATTACGAGTTATTATAGCCTCGAAAAGTTTACTATAGCGCCTATAGGCTTTTATAATAGCCTAGTATTCGTTTAGAAATATATAGACTATAAGTTATACTATTACTACTCGTTTTATTATACCTTTATCGATAATATTATAATATTCTCGCGGACTATAGAAGATTATCGGAAGTACTTAATTACCGCCTTTAGCCTCTTCGATAGTCTTAATATTATAATAAATCCGAAAAAGTCGTAGATTAACTACCCTTCCGTATAATTACTCGGTTATCGTATCGATAGACTTAGTATAAGCTTTTTAGCCGAGAGAATTATAGTATTTACCTCGCTTTAGTTCCTTATAACTCTATAAGATCTTAAAAACTATATTAGTATAATTAGCTTTTTAAGATTTATAATTCTATACTATAGTTAGATTATCGCGCTCCTATAGGCCTAGAAAGTCGCTCTTCTACGCTATAGACGTAATATCGGCAGGGTAGTTATAAAAGAGCTATAAAAACGAAAAGCCTTTACGTATTCCGCCTTATTTAAGTCGACTCCGTAGGAACTTAACGTATTCCGCGCTATTTAAGCGGATATCGCCTCCTACCGTATACTTCGCTATATAAACCTAGATTATTATTTATTCTATTAACTTAATAGCTCTTTATAGCGAGGCTTTATAGCTACGTTTTACTATCTTCGCGATAATAAATAGTAGCTAAGTAATCCTATTCCGGTTAAATCTATAAAGCCTATTTATTTTCTTTCCTATAAATTAACCTTTACCGAATAATCCTATAGACCCTCCGAACTTAAGGTCGGCTACTTTATTTAGGTAGTTAAAAAAATACGGGTTATAGTATAGTCGAATACGCTCCTTTTAGTTATCCTAATAAATTATTCTACTATAAAGTAAATCTACGAGAAGTATACTCTTAGTACTACTAATACTAATTATACTAACCGCCGTCTTATTATTACTAGTATTTATTTTTTATAGTATAATCTATAGATCTACTACCTACCTAGGGAAAAGAACTTCGTCCTTAATACCCTAAGTCGACTAACTATACCTAAGACTAATAATCTTCTCGAACGTAAAAACCCCGACTTCTAAATACTCGACTACGCTTTCGTCGTTTTTAAGGCGATTATAAATCCCGCTATTAAAAAAGTATTCTCTATAGGCTATTATTTAGATATATATTTCTCTAAGATTATCGATATACTTAAAAACTATAAGAATACTACTACTTCTTCTTAGGCCCCCTAAATCGCGAAGGCTAAGAGGTAGGGTATCCCCTTTTTCTTATAGGATAATCTACTATATTATCGGACTTCGATAGGATATAAGCGTCTATATATATTATACTATAAGGCTAATAAGATTATCGCGGTAGTATACGACTAGCGGAATTACTTCGGAGAGGTTTATACGCTCTAAAACCTTAAGGCGTATACGATCCGGAATATAATAAAGCGTATAAAGAAATATATCGCCGCTTATAAAGCCTATTACCTTAGGTAGATAGACTAATAGCCTACCGCCGGGATTTATACGCTAATTAAAGCCCCTAGAGTCCTTATAAAAAGTATTACGATAGACTTTATTACTAACCTTCCTCCGATAGATTCCGTAAATTCTCCCTAGGCTATAAAAGGCTTCGATACGTTTAACTTCCTTTTAACGGTTATATACCTCTCTAGTAAGAGAATATTACTAATTCCCGGCTATTCGACGTATAACGCTATAGATTAGGGATAAACGCTAGGTAAGTAGCTTCTTCTTTACGACTAGGGTATACTATTAGTTATTATTAGTAATCGCGACTATAAATTCAATTCGGATATATAGTATAAGCTCTAGTCGGTATTTAGAACTAAGATTACTATAATTATAGCGTATTATCCGTAGGCTAATAGCCTATTTAAGTACTATAATTAGACTATTAAGACTACCCTCCGCTTATTATACGTTAAAAAGCCGATAATCGATTAGAAGTTATTAGTACCCGCCTTATAATAGAACCTAAATTCCGTATATAATTTAGGGACTAAGATAATAGCTTACGCCTATTTATTCGGGTATTCGCTATACGCGCCTATAGAGTCCGCCGATAATACCTTAGTAAACGATATCCCGTACCTATAGGAGGCTATTCGCCGCTAAACGAACTTCGTAATAAACCTAGCTACGATAAGGGCTAAACGGTAGTATAATATAAAATACCGGCTAATTCTTCTAAAGCCTAGGTAGAAGGTTTACCTTAGGCTTTATAAAGGATATTATACGCCTAAACGACCCTTTAAGAAATAATCGCGGTAGCGTAAGGGTCCGTATATTATTAAGCGGATAATTAACCCTTTAGCTATAGAGCTTAATCTGCCTATATATGCCCGTATTTACCTAGTAATATTTATCGAATACCTTCGACCCGCTTATAAGGGCTATTTTAAAAACAAGGAGCCCGGGGCTATAAAGGCTATATAGGATCTACCGGAGGCCGTTAGTAAAAGAAATATATATTACGAGATTAACTATATTATACGCGTTAAAGACTAATACTTCGAATAGGGTAAGCCTTACTAATAGTATTTAGTCTACTAAAAAGGTTAAGGAGCTAACGACGATTAGTAGGTTAATACTACCGCCGTTTCGTAAAGAGTAATTAACGCCTTTAAGGCGCGGTAAGCCCCTACCGTATACTAATCCTACTATAATTAACGAGTAAGATAATCGGCCTTTTCCCTCGCGTTCTTCCTTTTTCTTACTTTTCCTTTTTATTCGTTTTCCTTATATATTGGGAATAGATTAATAGGATAATATATATAGGATTACTATAGGTAGTAATCTTCGAGGCGCGGTACTATAATACACATTTATTAGAATATACGGAGGCCGTAGGAGAATATACGTATAAGCGTATAGAGGTATCGGGAAGGGAAGGATTATATAATATAGTCGCCCTTAGTTATAGGGCTTATAGCCGCCTATTAGGGTATGCTCTCCGTATATAGAGTACGGAGGAGAATTATTACTCTTATATTATCTTAATCCAGCCCTAAGTATACTACCTACCTTTTAGGGAAGGGATAAGGACGGTAGATTAAATAGTTAATTAGGTTAAATAGGAGGATATTTAAGACCTTTAGGGAGGCTTAACCTAGGACTAAAGAATATTTAAGAATATAAATAGTATACCTAAAAGTACTTTATAAAGCTTAAGAAAAAGAATACGTACTAGAGGCGCTACTTTTATATACTACCCGAAACGATCCCTCGGGCTCTTAAAGATAAGATTACCCTTAACGAAGACCTCCTTAAGAAAGTCGTAGAGAAGGTAACTAAGGATCCCTATATAAAGGGATAGGTTATTAAATTTAGGGAAAAGAATCTAAGGAGAGATTAGTAATAATAGTATTAACCTTCCCCTAAATAATTAGGCGTTTTTATAGCCGTAAACCTATCGGATTAAATAAAGGATTAGGTCCTTCTCGATAACAAGGCTTTAAAATATATCTTTAATAACCTAGCCTAGTTTAATTCTTTAGATTTTATAGCTACGATCTCTCTTAAGGTAGCTATAGGAATTATCGACTCGTTAGGGGTAGGTACTATTAAGCTTATTATAGAAACGGGCTATATTATATATTTCTATAATATTACCTATTTCCCTAACTTCGAAACGAATATTATATTAATAAAAGCCTTTATAGAAAGAGGCTATACTTATAATAACCTTATAGGGCGCCTTTAGAATCCCTATAATAACGTTACCTTATATTATACGCAAAAGAGAATATATTAGAACTAGATAGGGGTTACTAAACCTATCCCTTCTATAAACGCTAATTCTCGAGTCCTAAAGGCCGTTACTACGACTAACGATACTTTATAGTACGCCCGGATAGGCTACCTAAGCCCTAAGGCTTAGAGCCTTCTCTTTAACGTAATAAGAGTTAAGATCCGACTTATCGCTACTACCGACTATAAGATCTACGCTATAATAAAGTTACGTAAAAATAGATCGTGGATTCCTTATAAATATAATCCTACTTAGCCTTAACGCCCCTAGGTAGTTATTTCTTTCGACCTTTTCTCCTTCGGGGCTACCTTTAATAGCTCCCTATATTTTACTCTCTTTACTAATCGATTTATAGGTAAACGATAAGGGTATAATATCCCTTAAAAGACTAACCTTCCTATTATCTAGGTTAAATTCGTCTCCTTTATTAAACGGTATTATAACTAGTATACTTAGGGCTGGATTAAGATAATATAAGAGTAATAATTCTCCTCTATACTCTATATACGGAGAGCGTGCCCTAATAGGCGGCTATAAGCCCTATAACTAAGGGCGACTATATTATATAATCCTTCCCTTTCCGATACCTCTATACGCTTATACGTATATTCTCCTATAGCCTCTATATATTCTAACGAATATATATTATAGTACCGCGCCTTAAAGATTACTACCTATAGTAATCCTATATATATTATCCTATTAATCTATTCCTAATATATAAGGAAAACGAACGAGAAGGAAAAGTAAGAAAAAGGAAGAACGCGAGGGAAAGGGCCGATTATCTTACTCGCTAATTATAGCGGGATTAGCGTACGGTAGGGGCCTACCGCGCCTTAAAGGCGTCGATCGCTCCTTACAAAACGGCGGTAGTATTAACCTATTAATCGTCGTTAGCTCCCTAACCTTTTTAGCGGACTAAATACTACCGGCAAGGCTTACCCCGTCCGAAGTATTAGTCTTTAATACGTATAATATAGTTAATCTCGTAATATATATCTCTCTCGCTAGTAGCCTCCGGTAGATCCTATACGGCCTTTATAGCCCCGGGCTCCTCGTTTTTAAAGTAGCCCTCGTAAGCGGGTCGAAGGTACTTAATAGATATTACCGGGTAAATATAGGCGTATATAGGTAGATCGAGCTCCATAGCTAAGGGGTTAACTATCCGCTTAATAATATACGGACCCTTATACTACCGCGATTATTTTTTAGAGGGTTATCCGGGCGTATAATATCCTTTATAAAGCCTAAGGTAGACCTTCTACTTAGGCTTTAAAAGAATTAGCCGGTATTTTACGTTATACTACTATTTAGCCCTTATCGTAGCTAGGTTTATTACGAAGTTCGCTTAGCGGCGAATAGCCTCCCGTAGGTATAGGATATCGTCTACCGAGGTATTATCGGCGGACTCTATAGGCGCGCATAGTAAATACCCGAATAAATAGGCATAAGCTATTATCTTAGTCCCTAAATTATACGCGGAATTTAGGTTCTATTATAAGGCGGGTACTAATAACTTCTAATCGATTATCGGCTTTTTAACGTACGATAAGCGGAGGGTAGTCTTAATAGTCTAATTATAGCGCTCGGATAGGCCGTTAGCCTATAGATAATACGCTATAGTTATAGCGATTTTAGTTCCGAATACCGACTAGAGCTTACGCTATACGTCCGAATTGAATTTACGGTTATGATCGCTAATAATAACTAATAGTATACCCTAGTCGTAAAGAAGAAGCTGCCTACTTAGCGTTTATCCTTAATCTACGGCGCTATATATTAAATAGCCGGGAATTAGTAATATTCTTTTACTAAAGAGGTATATAACTATTAAAAGGAAGTTAAACGTATCGAAGCCTTTTATAGCCTAGGGAGAATCTACGGAATCTATCGGAGGAAGGTTAATAATAAAGTCTATTATAATACTTTTTATAGGGACTCTAGGGGCTCTAATTAGCGTATAGATCCCGGTAATAGGCTATTAGTCTATTTGCCTAAGGTAGTAGGCTTTATAGGCGGCGATATATTTTTTTACGCGCTTTATTATATCCCGGATCGTATACGCCTTAAGGTCTCGGAGCGTATAGACTTCTCCGAAGTAATTCCGCTAGTCGTACGCTACCGCGATAATCTTATCGGCCTCGTAGTATAGTATATATAAATACTCGTATCCTATCGAAGTCCGATAATATAATAGACTATCCTATAAGAAAAAGGGGATACTCTACCTTTTAGCCTTCGCGATTTAGGGGGCCTAAAAAGAAGTAATAGTATCCTTATAGCTTTTAAGTATACTAATAATCTTAGAGAAATATATATCTAAACGATAGCCTATAGAGAACGCTTTTTTAACGGCGGGATTTATAATCGCCTTAGAAATAATAAAGGCGTAGTCGAGTATTTAGAAATCGGGGTCTTTATATTCGAAAAGACTATTAGTCTTAGGCGTAATTAGTCGACTTAGGGTATTAAGGACGAAGTTTTTTTCCCCGGGTAGGTAGTAAATCTATAGATCGTACTATAAGAGATAAATACTAGTAACGATAAAACGGTAGTTAGCGCGGTTAGTATTAGCGGTACTAAGGGTACGCTTCTCGTAGATTTACTTCGTAGCGGAATAATCTATTAGGATAACTAAAGGGAGCGTATTCGACTATACTATAACCCGTATTTTTTTAATTACTTAAACGAGGTAGCTAACCTTAAGTTTGGAGGGTCTATAGGACTATTCGGTAGAGGTTAATTTACGGGAAAGAAAGTAAATAGGCTTTATAGATTTAACTAGAATAGGATTACCTAGTTATTATTTATTATCGTAAAAATAGTAGAATATAGCTATAAAGCCTTACTATAAAGAGCTATCGAGTTAATAGAATAAACGATAATCTAGGTCTATATAGCAAAGTATACGGTAGGAGGCGATATCCGCTTAAATAGCGTAGAAGGCGTCGAGTTCCTATAGAGTCGGCTTAAATAAGGCGGAATACACGAAGGCTTTCCGTTTCTATAGCTCTCCCGTAATTACCCTACCGATATTACGTCTATAGTATAGAAGAGCGATTTTCCAGGCCTATAGGGGCGCGATAATCTAACTATAGTATAGAATTATAAATCTTAAAAAGCTAGTTATACTAATATAGCTTTTAAGATCTTATAGAGTTATAGGGAACTAAAGCGAGGTAAATACTATAATTCTCTCGGCTAAAGAGCTTATACTAAGTCTATCGATATAATAACCGAGTAATTATACGGAAGGGTAGCTAATCTACGACTTCTTCGGATTTATTATAATATTAAGACTATTAAAGAGGCCGAAGGCGGTAGCTAAGTACTTCCGATAATCTTCTATAGTCCGCGAGAATATTACGATATTATCGATAAAGGTATAATAAAATAAGCGGTAATAGTATAACTTATAATCTATATATCTCTAAGCGAACGCCAGGCTATTATAAAAGCCTATAAGCACTATAGTAAACTTTTTAAGGCTATAATAACTTATAATCGTAAAGCGTTCCTAATATTCTTTATAGACCCTAAACTAATAAAAGAATTACGAGGCGTTAATAATAGTAATAAAACGACTACCTTAGATAGTATATATAATATCCTCTTATAATAGTAGCGGATAAGAGTCGGGAATTATAATCTTATTAATACTACGTAGGTCTACGATAACGCGGCCTTTCGGCTACCCGTCGACCGTTCTCTAAACGACGAAGACTAGGGAAATAAAGGGGGTTAGCCCTTTAACCTACTCTAGTTAGCCCTAATAGTATAAACGATTATATATCTTATTAATTAGGTTATAATCTTTAATACCCTATAGGTAGGGCTATTATATAACCTTCTACCTATACTAATCTAGAGTAAGTAGTACCGAGAGCTCTTCTCCGGGTTCGAGGTATATATTGCCTATATCCTCCTAAAAACGATAATAGCGCTTAATAATACGTAGAAAACCCTATATAACTAAGGGGTCTCTATTATATATATAGCTCCTAAGACTATTAAGAACCTCTAGTAGGTCTATAAGCCTTTATATAAGCAGGAGGCTATACGCGAGCTCTCTAGTTAGGACTTCCTCGATTAGCGCGAATTCTATAGGGGCGATTACGGGCTCCTAACCCTACGTATAGGCGAAGATAGTATTAGAGAATAGTATTAGCGAGGGGTTAGAGGATAGTATTAAAGGAGTCTCGGCGACGAAGGATTCGGTAGGCCTACTACTAGTAATACCTTTATTCTAAACGCTAAAAAGCGTTAGGTTAACGTTAACTCTTAACGCGATACTATTCTCCGTCGAGAGCGTAGGGCCCGATTATATATTATAAAGAAGGGTAAATCCTACTAGAATAGACTCGATAGTAAGGAAGCCCGAGTCCCTCTACTCCTCTAGGTATCCTAGCTTAACCTTCCGATCGAGAATAAGCGGCTTATCCGACTAATTATAAGCGGTAACTACCTATAGAATCTTCGAATCGACGATAGCGTATAGAATACTAGGTAGAATACTACGGAAAGAGAAAGACCTTTTAGACGGAACTTCTTTCTATTTAGTAGGGATTATAACTATACTACTTATTAGGATTATTACCTTCCCTCGATATTAGACCTTCCTTACGACGTTAACCCGAGGCTTATCTATAGAGAATAGAATCTTAAAGTCAGCTAGAGTACTAAGACGAATCGTTATAATCCTATAGTCGATATTTCCTTAATAAGGCTAGAGGAAGGCATTACCTAGTAAAGCTCCGGCGCTTAGGTTATCGATAACCTATCCTAAGGCGGTAAACCTAGAGAATCTTACGGGCGATCCGTCCGATTTAAACCCGTAGGATAGGAAGGAGAAGGTAGCCTAAGTCGTATAGATAAGAGGCTCTCCTAAGATTCCTCTAATCGGTATAGGCTTCCTTTCCTCGACCTTATACTTAAAGTTCTAAATAAATTTATAATTAATAAGCGGATTCCTATAGCCTATATTAGGATAAACTTCGAAGCTAGGTCTATCGGGTATAGCCTATACCTTAATACGGAGGTATAAGTAGGAATTAATTCTTTACGTATTAGTCCTAGCCTCTACTAGCTTAGGGATATAAATTACCTTAGAGTCGGCGGTCTCTAGAGCTTTTGCCTTACCTTACTTTCGATAAATAAGCTAGCCTACCTTAGTCGAGTTTTATAAGTACTTATATAGGCCGTTTTCCGAAGGAAACTCGCGATAATAGTAGGAGTACTCGTAGGCCTTAGGGCCTCGCTTAGTCTCCTAGTAGATTTTCTTCGGGCTAACGTAATCCTTTACGGTAATATACTTATCTAGGGTAATAATAATAGGAAATCGTCGGCTATATTTACCGTATTAATAGGCTCCTTAAGGGTTACCTTCTTAGGCCTTAACGAGGAAGGCGTATCCTACGTTTTCTTCGGGGGTATCCTCTTCGGATAAAGCGGACGAAGTAGATAATAGCTTATCTTCCCCTTTACTAGTACTAGGTTTATTAACTTAGTATTTATCCTCGAAATATACCTTTTTTTCTTTCTTCTCTTCGATATAGTTAACGCGGCTATAACGATAGGAATTATCGCTATAGTACCGGGAATTATTACGGTTATATACGTCTTAGTTCCTATAGTTATAACGCCCTCCTCGATCGCTATTACGACGATATCCTTAGTTATTATCGTAGTAATATCCTCGGTCGTAATTACGTCTTTCTTCGCGCTTTTCCCCCCCCGAAAAGGGTTATTAGTCCCCGCGATTACCGCCGGATTTACGGTCTTCCTATAGGGATTTAGCGGTAAGTATCTTATCGAACTTAAGATACTACTCAAGGTACTTATTAATATACTCTTTATAGGACTCGATATTTCGGATCTAGTAAATTAGGACTATACGACTCTTTAAAGGCTCGAGTTCCTTCGCGATCTTAATAACGATAAGAGGGAAAATAATCTCGAGAATCGCCTTATTAGTCGTAATATAGAGCTATTAGGCGAGAGAAACCTTACGCTATAGCTAATAAGTTAAAAATATCGTTTTATTAACCTATATATCGATAGTATATTTAGCGCTATAAAGTTCTCGCTAAACTTATATAATTAGGCGGCGGAATCGCTTCTAAAAACGCTTTATAAAGTAGTTAAGGGTACTAAAAATAAGCTTTTAGTACTATTCGAAGTTTAACTCGGCTATATACTATATAAGTATAGTACCTATAAGAAATAAAAGGTAAAATAGGCAAAAAGCGTAGGCGTTATTAGATTTATAAACGCGAAGGCGTTTATAGAAGAGATTAATATTAGTAAAAGTAACCTTTCTATCCTTACCGGTAATAATACCTATTCTATTAGGGTCTAAGTAGTCCAGATAAAAGGTACTAATATTATCTCTTTTTAGCCTTTTACTAATAGCTTTTTCGGAGGCCTTATCGATAGTTGGATTTACCGAAAAATCTCGTCGATAACGTCTATACTCCGTAAAATCTAACTTAGATTCGGAGTCGGAGTTATCGAGAGGTATAGACTATTATCGGCGTTTACCTTATAGTATCTATCGGGAGACGGTAGCTTCCATAGTAAAACGAGCGGGTCCTTTATTAATAATAATATATTTTTCGATAAAGGGCTAGACCGAAGCTTATTATAAGAGTATCCGTAAGGGCTTATAATTAATAGGATATAATTCCTCCGACTCTCCTTCGTCGATAGGTACGAAGAGGTCGTATAAGAAGACCTTAGGCTCGAGGATATTATCCGTATAATACTTCTTAAGATAGGCTCGAATAGTCCCTACTATATTAAGGTACTTATCCCTCGTACTTTTATACTAGAGTATTTTATAATATATTCCGGGATAAGTATACTTAAGATAATAAATAGCTATATAATAGGTATTTATACGATCTAGATTATAATTTATAAATAAGTCTAGAGTAGTTATAATAGGTCGTTTAATAAGAAACTTATAAAAGTATAAGGCCTATATAATTATAAGTCGGAATTTACTATCCGTTTAAATACCCTAATATAACTCCTCCGTATACTCGACTAGGTTATCCAAGTTAACGAATACGGACCTTCGACGCCCCTTATTTCCTATAGGCTCCGGGGACGTCTCCTTAATAATAATACCCTCGTCTTCCGGGTTAGAGTCTGCCTTATCTATAGTACGAGAGCTAGGCTCCCCTATACTAGTACTAGGCTTACTTATACGAGAGCTTATCTAAGAGCTAGGCTCCCCCTTTTTCCGTACGGGTCCCTTCCCCTTTCCTATAGGGGCGGAGGCATCCTTAGCTATAACGTATCTTATCTTAGCGAGGCTTATTATCTTACCGAGTCTCCTTAATTAGTTTATTATACCTATAGAACCTAAGATATTATCTAGGTTCTCCGTAAATTGGATAGGCGGGGAACGTAATAAGTAGTCTATAGTATTATAAAAGTACTATAGGTCTTAAGAGGATACGACGCTACCGCTATAAAGGGTCGTATAATTTATAATTTATAAGGATTAGCTTATAGGCCTATCCGATTATAAGGACTAGTATAAGGCCTATCTAATTATAAGGATTAGCTAGAAGCCTATTTAATTATCCGATTAAAATAATCGTAAAGTTATTATTATAAGTAAAGTAGAATTACTATTATATAGTATACTTAGGGCTAGATTAAGATAATATAAGAGTAATAATTCTCCTCCGTACTCTATATACGGAGAGCATGCCCTAATAGGCGGCTATAAGCCCTATAACTAAGGGCGACTATATTATATAATCCTTCCCTTCCCGATGCCTCTATGCGCTTATGCGCACATTCTCCTACGGCCTCCGCACATTCTGACGAATGTGTATTAATAACCTAAACATCGTCTTAATCCTAACGGATTACGAGAAGGCTCTCTTTACGGAGGCCTTTAAGGATAATTTAGCCTTTAAAAGCATTAAGATTCTTTTTTCCTCTCCCGTATACCCTTACTAAAACGGTTATATAAAGAGATCCGGGGGTATTATTACCTATATAGCCGCTAGGCTTATCGTATAATTAGGGTTCCCGATGATAATATAGCCTATAGCCGTTTATTATACTATTTATCTTCTTAATAGGCTACCGGGGGTAAGGGAAGAAGAAAGATATTAGCCTATTAAAAGAAGGCTCTACTAGCTAAAAAATAATAATAAAGATTAATCGGCTTTTCCTAAGGATAGGCTATAATAGGACTTATAGTATATTAGGGCGTATAGCTATAAAGCCTACCCTATAATAAGGAAGGCTATAAGGGGCCTATAAGGTAAGCTTAATCTAAAGGTATATATTAAATACCTTATAGGTATTAAGTTATCGACTTAGTACGTAATTTAGGTCCCTTCGTTAGCCTAGAACGCCCTAATTAATACCTCTTTTATTCTCTTCGATAAGAAACTCTTCTATAGTACCGATTATAAGGAGCCTAAGGTACCTTTAAAGTACCTATCCGAGTAGGTTAGCCTTATCGAAGAGGCTAAGGAGGAAGAAGACGAGATACCTTAGGCAGACCCTATAGCTAATAGTAAGGTATATAACTTATCGTAGAACGGCTCTTAAGAGTAAAAGACCTCGGAAAACGATAAATCCGGGCCTTCTAAGCCTTTAGAAAATCAATTACGTAAGCCCGAAGAAGACTCGGCTAGGCCCGACTTATACAATAAGCCTAGGTCCCCTTTTTAGCCTTTAACCCTAGATTTACTCGAGGGTATCGGAAATACCGTATTTTTCCTTTCTAATAACCTAACGATTACCCTATATAGGGATTATTTTCCGGAGCCTCCCCTTATATATCGCGAAGCCTATAACCGGCTAGACTAGGATAACTAGATAACCGTTATAAAGGAGGAAATCGAGAGGGTTAAAGGCTATAGAGTTATAAAAGAGATCTCTAAGGCTAATATTCCGGTAATAATAAGGCCTTTAAACCTTAAGTAGGTCTTCGTCTATAAGTTCGACCCCTAAGGCTATCTCGCGAAGTATAAGGCCCGTATCGTTATATACGGTAATAAGTAACCCCCTAATAAGCTTTCGGTCTATACTTATACTTTAGTAGTAAGGACCTTTCGTTTTTTAATAGCGATAGCTACCTATTTTAACCTTAAAGCCTAGTAGTATAATTTTATTAATACCTTCTATAATAGTAATCTCGACGAAGAGATCTATTATAAGCTCCCTCCCGGATAATAGAAAAAGGGCCGAGCGTAACGGCTTCGTAAGGCTCTTTATAGGCTCTAACGATCGCTATTATTATAGTATAAATTACTTAGGGATTAGCTTAAAGGCTAGGGGTATTAAGTAGTCTACGAAGACCCCTACGTTATAATTAATAGTAAGCTTCTTATCTTCTTCTATATAGATAACCTTATTACTCTCTTTCGTAGAGAAATAGCCTACGAGTATAATACCTTTCGAGAGGTAGTAGCCGAAGCCTTCTAGATTAAGGATCTCGGGGACCTTTAGTAGTTCCTAAATATCGAGGTTATTAGGGACCGGGCTAATCGACGGCTTTAGTTATTATAGAAAGGGTACGTTTAGAAGGTCGTAGCTAAGTTTAAGGGGCTTATAACCTTTAAAAAGCCCCTATAGCTAATAATAGTCGATAAAATCGCGCCTTACGAAGAAAAGGCTTTTATAGTAGAGCTAAAAACATACTAAGTAATCGTCGGAAGCTTAATATACGCAGCGGTTATTACTAAGCCTAATATTACCCTAGCTATCGGGAAGCTTTCTTAGGGGCTCGCTAACCCCGGCCTATAATACCTTTCTATTATAATATAGGTCCTCTAGTATCTAAACTATACTAAGGACCTATTAATTACATTTAGCGGTTATAATAGTAAGATCGTAATTATATCGGATATAACGCGCTATACATCTAATTACGGCGTACATCTAGTCACGCTATATATCTTATTACGGCAGCGTATATTTAATTATAGCTTACCCCGCTTTACCCCTCTTCCTATATCACGTGCCTACTACTATATAAAAGGGCTACGATTAATCTATAGCTTTTTCCTCTTTTCTTCTCTTTTCTCTTTAGCTTTAAGTCTTCGTTTATAGTACTAAATATATTAAGTTACTAGCCGTATTACTACTTAAAGCTCGAATAATACTAATAAGCGTTTTAAAACACGTATTTATACTTCTTACGTCCTCGTAGGGACGAAAAACCTTATAACCCGACTACGACTATAACCCTTAACTACCTAAATATTAGAAGCCGAAGGATTAGTACCCTAATATTTAGTACGATTAGCTTCGAAGGAACTAGAAGCTAGTAAAACGACTAGTATAGCTTCCTTATCGAAGTCCCCTAAGATAATAATACCTATACTAAAGGACTTTTAATCGCTTATACGTATAATAGCTTAGTAGACTTAGGCTATAAAGACCTAGACCGAAAAGATATCTTAAATACGAACCGAGATATAAAACCTTTAGAAGAACCGACTACGTACTCCCGAAACGTAAATCCCTAATACCGACTCGACTAACGATAGCCGTTTATATCGTACTACCTCGACCGCTTTTACTAATCCTAATACCCTAATAGCCGCTACCTTTACTCCGATAGGTAAGGCGGCCTAGCCGGAGTTCGCCCCTATTACTCCCCTAGGGTAGGTTAGCTCGTACTATAATAAGTAAAAAAGGACTAAGATTAAGACTATTAGCCCGTTTAGGGGAAAGAAGACCGAATTTAATAGCTTTCTTAACGACCTCCGATCGAAAATAAGGATTAATTAACCTTCCTTCTAAATAGAGGATAATCGGATAGATTTTCTCTTTTGCTCTCTTAAAAGTAAAGCTAAGTAGGCCCTTAAAATAAGGTATAACTCTAATACCCGGCCTTTCTCTAGGTTAACTAAAATAGTTTAGTATTTTAAATTAGCCTTTAGTAATCCGAACGAGTTTTCGGAAGCTAAGGAATAATTAAATAAGCTTAAGTTCTCGGTCTATAGAAAATAGGATATATAACTCTTTATTATAGAATTTAATCTTCTAGTAGTATAGACCTAAATCCCTAGTAAGATAATAAAGTAGGAGTTATAGGAATACCTACTTACTAGATTCGACCTAAGCCTTTTCGAAAAAGCTAGGGACCCCCGGATCGACTATAAAGCTTTTTATATTAGTATTAAAGGTACTATTTATTATAGGAAGAGGGAGATAATAGAAATAACCTAGACTCCCCGCCTACGTTATAATAATAAACTAGTAAATAACCTAAAGAAGCCGGCTACCGCTAAGGGTAAAAGCCGAGCCTTAATACCCGATAAGAAGAAAGTTTATTAGGAAAACGGGACTTATTTTATCTATAGGAAAAAGGAGTATTAAGCTAAAGACTATCCCGATAAATAGCGTATAGCTTAGGTCCTTCGACCCCTAACCCCTAGTATAGCTACTACCGACTCTAATAACTCGTCGGATTCGGGAAAAGCCTAGGACTATTAGAAGTCTTTATAATAGTCCCTAAGGTATTACGAATAGGGAAAGTAATAAAACGTTTATTTACTATCGATAGCTAAATATAAGTTAATAGTATTACCCTCCGTACTTTTATACTATATAATACTAGAGTAAATTCCCGTTTCCTCGTTAGCTGCCGCTTTACCTAATAGGTAGTTAAACGCCTAGGTACTAAGCTAGTCTTAGTAAAGCTAGTACCTTTCGTCGACTTTTAAGGACGCGAGGCTAGCTATATTCATAAATATCTAATCGCTACCCTTATTATTAATAGCCGGTTATTTCCCTAAGAAACCTTCTAAGTTACCGATTATACGTAAAATATTTTTATCGGCTTATTCTAAATAGCGGAGAAAAACCTACTATTTAATTATACTACCCGCTAACTTATTTAGCCTAATAACCTACTAGCCTTCGCTAAATATTTACCCTTAATACTTCTCTTTTAATAGGCTCCTAATTAATTAGTTAACCCTAAGATCTAAGCTAATACTAAACGTTAAAACCGATTAATTAATAAGGACGAGAAATAGTACTAAATACTCTAATATTCCGAGGGGAATAGTAAGATCGTTTAGCTAATAGGACTTAAAAAGCCTAAGCTATCGCCTAATACTATCGTAGTTAATACTAAAGACTAAGCTATTCGAGAATAGCTTATCTAATAGGTCTAGGAAGATCCTTACCGCTAGTAGTAGGAGGAACTTACCCCTTTAATACCTACTAGACCTATCCCTCTCGAAAACGATAATAATAACGTAGGTATACCTATAGTAAAGCTAAGCTTAGTTAACCGTATATACTAAGGATAGAAGATTCCCTTCCTAAAGGGAGAAGACCCCGAGTATATTACCTTTATCCGAAGTATAATCCTACTACTAATCGCCTACCTTAAGGGTTTTTTTAATAAAAAGGAGGTATATATATTAGCTAGTCCCTATCCTAGCTATAATATTACCCTTAAGCTAGAGAAGCCTTTAAACCTAGCTAATCCCTTATCCTACCGTATACCCGTTAAATACTTACCTCTAGAAAAAGAAATAATAAACTACTTTTTAAAAATCGGATTTATTACCGCTAACGCTAGCCCCTATACCGCTTTAGTACTCTTCGTACTAAAACTATACTCGATAGCTAGGCGTTTTTATATCGACTATAGGTAGATAAATAATTATCTTAAGAGCTATATCTTCCCCGCCCCTTCTTTAAAGGGTACTACCTTTAACTATTATTCTATTAAATAGTTCTCTAAGATCAATATTATTTAGGCCTTTTACCGACTCCGTCTAAACCTAGATTCCGAGTATTTAACCGCCTTTCGTACTCGTTTTAGTATATATCGTTAGAAGGTCCTACTATTTAGACTTAAAGTCGGACTAGCCTAGTTTTAGAACTTTATTAACGCCTAGCTATATAACCTCCTCGACTAATATACTAGTACGTATATAGATAATATATTAATCTACTCGGACGATAACGAAGAAGAGGAATACTAAGTAGAATATAAAGAGGTTATTTAGCGCCTTTATTAAACTAACCTCTAAGGGGATATAAAGAAATTACGGTTTAATATTATAAAGGTCGATTACCTAGGAATTATACTCTATACTAGAGAAGGACTAAGTATTAACCCCCGAAAGGTATAAGCTATCTAAGACTAGAAGTTCGAGAACTTATATAACTATAAGGCTATTTATTCCTTTATCGGCCTATATAACTTTATCCGGATCTTCTACTACTATATAAGCTAAGTAGTAAAGCCTCTAAATAGACTCTTAAAGAAGGACGTCGACTTCGTTTTAGGGCCCGAGTAACGTTAAGTATTCGAATAGATAAAAAAGCTTATAATAAAAACGCCTATACTCGCCTTCTTTTACCCTAAGTTACCTACTAGATTAAAGACTAATACCTCTTATAATACTACTATTAGTATCCTCTAGTAGTAGTAGACTAATTCGACCTAGAAGCTAATAGGGTTCTTCTTAAAGACTATAGTCCTAGCCGAATAAGCGTACCCGATTTAGGACTAAGAACTACTCGTTATTATATAAAGTCTTAAGTACTTTTATCTAGAGCTCCTCGGATAAAAATTCGATATTATTATAGATTATAAAGTACTAGTATACTTTACTACTAAAAGAATACTCTCTACCTAATAGGTCTACTAGTCTAATTTCCTCGTTTAATTCGATATCCGTTTCCTCTATCGCCTAGGACGACTTAATATAACCGCCGATACCCTATCTTAAAAGACGGCTAAGCTACCTACTATTAAGGCTAGGGAAAAGGAAGAACGTATACTTACTATAATCCTACGAGAGAAGCTCGGTTTTAATCTACCTAAGACCCCTATTACTATCGTACTAGTCTATACTACTAAGATATAAGCCCCTATAGGATTAGACTTAGTCTCCCTTATCTAGGAAGAGAACGTTATATAAGGTCTCGGTTATTATAGGTCCTAGTTAATCGTACTAGAATAAATAACCGATTAGAAATAGTTCCTTCGTACTACCCTAATCTATAAAGCTTATAAACCCGCTATTTTCGCCTATAGTAAGTAGAATAAAATAATTAAAGTATTCTAGTTAGACTACTATTAGCCTAGAATAAAGTAAGATATCCGCCGATACGTTCGTAATTACTACGAGTACTAGAGGAATAAGATCCCCTACGATAAAACGCCTAGTTTACTATACCCCTTACCCGTATTAACCGCTATTTAGGAGTATATCGCCTACGATAGGAAAACGATACTAAAGGACCGCCTAGGCTATAATTATATATAGACCTTCGTTTATAAACTTAGCCGTTTAATCGTTATACTACCCGGAAAGAAGATAGATATAGTAAAGGTCCTTACTAGCTATTACTTTAGATAACTCTACCGCTTTTTCGGGTTATTAGTAGTCTAGATTACTAATAACGTAGGCTTATTCGTCTTAGGCTTCTTAAAGAAGATTAATCGATTAATAAGTACTAAGTACTAATACGGTAGCGCGCTATATCTATAAATATAGGGTAGTATAGAAGTTACTAATTAGTATTTAGATTAAAGGTTATACTTCTATATTAATAAATACTAAGACGACTAAAGCGACTTCTTATTAGTACTCGACTTTATATATAACTTATTATAGTACTCTTCTATTAATATAATACTTCTAATAATAGCCCTCGGTAAGAATATACGTAACCCTTTAATACTATTATTAGAATCTACATAGGCTACGATAACCGCTATAATATAAGCGTAAAAGCTAGTAGCTAAAGTAAAAGAAGTATAATAATAAGCTTAGTAGGTAGCGATTATAGTATAAAGTTAGTAAAAAAAGCAAGTAGATAAAAAACGCCGACTAGTTAACTTTACTATCGGCGATAATATCTTCCTATAGCGAAAAGGATTTAGTATAATAGCTCCTACGACTCGGCTTAACGTATAATAGTTAGGCCCGTTTAAGATTATAGAAGAGCGAGGCTATAGCTATATTTTAGATCTACCGGAGTCGTATAAAATAACTAACCTTTTCTATACCGACCGCCTTAGGAAAGTAGTAAATAACCCCCTACTAGGCTAGATATAACCCGCCCTAAAGCCTGAGGAGATTAATAGCCTGCTAGAATAGGTAGTACCCGGCTCGGAATTTTAAACACGTACTAATAGCTATTAAATTATACTACGACCTGTACCCTAAAGCGCTAGGACTACCCGTTAATCTATAGTATTAGATCGAAGCTATAGCTATAGATTTAGACTACGACGACCGGGATAATAACGATAATACCGTCTATATAGGCGCTAAAATAAAGACGAGAAGGTATACTTAACCTTAATACGCATATTAAGGCTATACGAGGGGGGTAGTATAACGCGCTATATATCTAATTACGGCGTATATTTAGTTACGCTATATATCTTATTACGGTAGCGTATATTTAATTATAGCTTACCCCGCTTTACCCCTCTTCCTATATTACGTGCCTACTACTATACAAAAGGGCTACGATTAATCTATAGCTTTTTCCTCTTTTCTTCTCTTTTCTCTTTAGCTTTGAGTCTTCGTTTATAGTACTAAATACATTAAGTTGCTAGCCGTATTATCGGATTCCTCCTTCGGGGATAATGCTAACCGAAAGAGTACGTATAGTTTTATTATCCGTATTTTCGGGGGTATAATAGCCTTTAAGTCCGGTAAATAAAATACTATTATAACCTCCTCGACGGAAGCTAAATTCCTTACTCTTTCTTACGTTATTAAGGAGGTCCAAGCCTTTAAAAGGCTCTATCGATAAATAGGCTTTAAGCCTTTAGAGTAGTAGACCCGGATTAGGTATAATAACCTATAAATAATCCGGCTTATTATCGATAAGACTCTAAAGCTAAAGATAAAGCTTTTATACGTTAATATTTATAGCTATTAGCTTAGGTAGGAGGTCTAGTAAGGAAGGACCTAAATTAAGTAGATCGAGACGTTGGATATAATCGCTAATAGCCTTACTAAGCCCCTTTAGGGGGAGGCCTTTTAGACGTTTAGGAAGGAGATAAGCCTATTACTACCTAAGAGAAATAGGAGGGAAGAAAATACCTCCTAATAATATATATAGACCGGCTAGAGGGGAAGAAAATACCCTTAAATAGTACTTCTTACGGGTAATTATACTTATTTCTCTTACGATTTCTAGAATACCCACTATAGGGTATATCCCCCGTTTTAAAAACCCGGCTTAGGTACTAAGTATACGATCTTTTTCTATTAGTATAACCGATTAGCTTCTCCTTTTATTTCGAGGATTATTATTTTACTCTCTTCTAAGATTTTTAGTCTATTTTCTTATTATTCTATATTTAGCCTTATCTAAGTACTTTTTCTTATCTTTATTAGTTATAATCTAGGGGGTAACCCCTAATTATTATAATTAATTCTTCATAATATCTCGTTTTTCTTTCTAGGTACTAGTTATAGCGATAAAAAAAGCTATCTATTATATTCGCTGCCTTCGGGAGCGTTGATTAGTATATTTAAAAAGTCGATTTAGTAAAACTAAATAACGCCTAAAGGCGCTACGACTAACTTATCGGAAAAGAACCCGGTTACCCTAATAGGAAATTTAGTATTCGGATAGCCAGGCTCCTCCGA
This sequence comes from Ophiocordyceps camponoti-leonardi (nom. inval.), assembly GCA_003339455.1. Lineage (NCBI taxonomy): Eukaryota > Fungi > Ascomycota > Sordariomycetes > Hypocreales > Ophiocordycipitaceae > Ophiocordyceps > Ophiocordyceps camponoti-leonardi. The sequence goes on along the minus strand of PDHP01000023.1, from coordinate 199,299 downwards.
CTCTAGGAGATTAGATAAAAATAACTCCTAAAAGTACTATAGTATAAGGATTAAACCTAAAATATACTAAATAGTAGGCTTTTTACTTTAACTATTAAACTATAGTCGTTATTAATAACCCTAGTAAAATTCTTAGCCTATAAAACTATCTTTCGTTCTTTCTCTTTCTTTCCTTTTTTTCTTTCTTTAATTCGGCCTTTATAACCTCTAAGAAGGTAAGTATAATCCCTTTTTTAGGAATAAAGTAGTATCCGCGCCTACGGGGGTATATTAGAGGTCTTAGATAAGTAGATCCGGAGGCGTATACGTTACGTACCTCCGGGGGTATCGCTAAGGGCTATGGATTCCTAATCTATAGGAATCTACCGTTAGGACCCGGAACGGATTAGACCGTTACCCAGGTTAATAATATAGACGGAATACTGCCTTTATAAGGGTATTATGGCCAAAAGGCAGGCTTCTTTGTGTACTAGATACGTCTATAAAGATAGCTGTATTTCCCTCCGTTTTAGCAGGGGTAAGCAGATCAAATTCATGCATTGCACACCACACTTCGTACAACAGTAGGTACCTTCCCCTGTCAACACCATCATGTTGTCATACCTACTCATATGATGATGTCGTATCTGCCTGCCTGCACCTACACCTAGTACACCTACATACCCCGACATACCCCTTGACTGCGTATAGTACCAAGATATAACCTGCACTCGTCTTGTCTCGTCTTGTCTTTGCTCTCTCGTCTTCTCTGCACAGCCCGTAGATGATAACGCCGTGCCGAATGCCACTGACTGCTCTGCAATAACGCAGGGCCCTTATCGGACACTGAGTGCTGGCTCAAAACCTTCTTCGCCTCCACCTCCGCCGAGAGGACTTGTTTCTTGGACCCTAAAACAAGAAGAAACGGTCGCTACCGAATTCTTCTTCTTATCCTTAGGCCAACCTCGTCACATCGGGCCACTTGGCCTGCGCCGCCTGCTTCAGCGCCGCTGACTTGCCGCTTCTCCACCCACGAAGCGTCTCCAGCAGCTTCACTGCATCCGCCGCCGTCGAGCCCTCCATGTCCAGAAGAGCCGCCGCCTCCTGCTCGCATCCGTCCAAGTCTGATCCCGGTAGCAGTCGCTTCGCTCTCACGGCCGACAGAGCGTGCCTCGGGCTATCCGCATGCCGGCGCCGGAATGCATCGATATACGTGCGCGCGTCGCCGCCGGCCGACTCTAGCGCCTTGAACTCGGCACGCAAAGCGTCCTTGATCTTGGTCGTCGCGTCCTCCAATTCCGTCTCCAGCATCGTCTGGAAGCTCACCACCTGCTCCGGCAGGCCGGCATGGTCTGCGTCGAGAGCAAGGGCCGCGTTGAGACAACGCAGTGCCAGCACGTACTTTTCTGTACACACATCGTCAGCATCTTCCCCCTTTTCCTTTCTGGACATGGCGACCTCAGCTCCCCCGTCGGTACTTACTGCGCTTCATGTAAACTTCGAAACCCGCCATCTGCGCCTCTATACTCTTCGGACACGCCTGCAGTAACGGTCCCAGTAGCTTCATCGCCTCTCCCAATGGATCCGTTGTCGCCGCCAGCTTCAGACCCAGCGGATCGTCGTCCGCTTTCTTGACCTCACCGCCCTTGTTGGGGTCTTGCTTCGCCTGTTTCTCCGCCGCCTCTCGCTCCAGACGCTGCAACTCTTTTTTGGCTTTCTTAGCCGCCTTTTTCTTCGCCAGTGCGTCCTCGTCGTCGGCCGGCTCGACTCCGTTGACGCCGTTGGCCGCAGCCGCAGCCGCGGCAGCCGCCTTGTCGGCCATCTTGAGGTAGACGCCGATGCCGCCCAGGGCGGCTCGCGAGTGGAACGGATGGTCACGCACGTGGTCCTCCCATCGCATCATGTCCACATAGGCCCGGACTTGGCCCTTGCGGAGGGAGAAGCTGTGAAAGTCGAATTGGTCCTCCTGCCACACGTCAAAGATGTTGGCCACGGCGAGGAAGCGCTTCAGGGCCAGGCCCACGTTCCCTTGTCGCACGTGCGCCTCGCCGTCCTCGGTCAGATACCAGACACATTGCATGTCCAGTAGGTCTGCTAGGGGGCCCCCCACCGTCTCGGCCCTCGTGAACAAGCCCACTGTTTTCAGCGCCCGATCGTTCTCGTTATTTCGCAGCTGATACTTGGCCGCCTTGCTGTTGATGTACCGGTCTCTAAGATCTAGCGTTCGCGCGTGTTCCATGGCCTCGGAAGCCGCCCGAAGATTGCCCCGATGCTTTAGTATTCTGGCCCTTGTCATGTGGAAATCAACGCTCTTGGGGTCCTTTTCGATTGCCCGATTCGTGTACTCGGTCGCCTTATCCAGGTCTCGGCTACGGTGGTAGTTGTAGTGTTGCGCGAGATAGTACAGCGCGGCGGCCTCGCCCTTGTCTCTGCTCGACGAGTCGGTCGATTGCGACGCGAGATATGCCTCGGCGAGCTCCCGCAAAGTATTTTTCTTGCTCTCGTCAACGTAAAGATGCTTCAAGTTGGCAAACGTCGAGGGCACGCCCTTGTCTAGCATGAGGGTCAAATAATCCTGGGCCGCCTGCCGAAAGTCGTCACCTGTTGTAAACCGAAGAATTGATGATCAGCAATCGCCCCAAGTCGCGCGTGAAGCGGCTTCTTTGGCTTCTCACCTTGCAAAAAGTCGAGGGGCATGCGCCGGGCAGCGTCGCCTCGGGGTGCCTTTCGCACATATTCGTCGTAGATGGCCTTTCGCGCCTTCAGATCGGCTTCCGGTATATGCAGCACGGCTATTAGATTCTCGTAATAGGCAGGGTGTTCTGGGTTGCGATCGAGTAACGCGCGATAAGCCTTGGCGGCTTCTTCGTCTCGACCCAACTTGGCGAGTAAATCGGCCCGAGTCTCCATGACAGCCAACCGATCCAGGTTGTACTTGGCGGCGCGGTCGAGGTGATCCAAGGCCCGCTGGTAATCGCCTTGCTCGACCATCAAGGAGTTCATGTACATGACGGCCTCGGAGTGTTCAACGTCATTGCGAGGCGGTGCCGCCTTGAGGGTGCCCTCGTAAGTGTTGAGTACGTTCTCCGCCTCGGTCAGATTGCCGGAAAGATGGTGGGCGATGGCGAGGGCGGTCCAGCTCTGGCGCAGCTGCGGGCGGGCCTGAAGCATGGCAGTTCGGCTTTGTATGTAACCAGCGTAGTCACGCATCTGGATCTGGAGGATGGCCAGGTCTCGTTGAATCTGAGGCGATTCAGGCTCAAGCTTGAGAGCAAACTTGTAGGCCTTGATGGCCTCCTCGAAGTTCTTGTTGGCACGATAGAGGAGTCCGTAGACGTGCCAGCAGATGTGTGATTTCATGTCGGCTTTGAGGGCATCCTTGGCAAGGGCGAAGGCCTCGCCCGTCTTACCCTGGCTGTTGAGGATCAGGGCCTTCATGGCCATTGTGTCGCCATGTTTGGGGTGCTTCTTGAGGATGAGATCGGCCGTCTTGAGGCCGCGTTTGTACTGCTTGTCCTCGTAACTGCGGATGACGGCGCGGAAGTTGGCCGCCTCCTTGGGGCTGAGCGTCTGCGGCATCGTAGGGAGCGACGGCGAGGCCGGTTCGGGGGGTCCGATCAAAAGCCGAATCGGAGGCCCAGTAAAAGGCCCGGCGCTACAGGTCTCGGCAGCCTGTCGAGGACGGAACGAGTTGCAGTGACGGGCTGCTGGGTTGTGAGTGCAGGCAAGCCAAAGATTTCGGGTCCTGATTCTCTCGTGGGTTTTTCGGGTTCCGAAGCTGAACCCGGAAAATCCCTTTCCGCGACGTCAAGGCTGAGGTCGGGGGGAGGGCACAAAAAAAAAGCAGTGTTAGCCTCATGTTGTATGTAAGAAGTACGGACGTACCCGGTAGTTACTTTGACCGGCTCGGGTGAAACCACCGTGCAATTACTTGGATGGCTCAGCCTAACGCAGCTCAGACCTATCTACCTAGAATCTACCCGGCTATGATCACGGCGTGCCGAGTCCTGGAGCTTTTGCATCCGATCTCTCTCAAGAAAAAGAGTTATGCCATGGATACTTCGAAGTTTCAGCATAGCTCGTTGACGTAAACTGCTTACCTAAACAGCTTGCTCGCGAGACGGCATCGGCAAAACCGCCTCCTTTGGCTTCTGTGCATAAAGCCGCCTCATGAGGCTCTTCTAGACCATCCAGTGACGAGAGTTGGCAAAGGACAAATGATGCCAATGCGTGCTGTATCTATTTACTCAAGTACGAATACCTATCTATTACCAACCTAGATAGCTACCAGGTATCACATCACATCGACCTACTGGGTTGATACAGACATAATATATATACACCACCCCTACCACTATCATCGTGGATTCATGCTGGCTATGATCGCCGGTCGATGTCTGATGCTCGCCATCTCTTCACGGCATCCTCAAAGTCTTCTCCCACCGCCGCGCACCGCTGCCGGACTACATTCCACGTTTGTGTCCTCACGATTCTCTCCACGTCACGCTCCTGGCGGATCAGCATAGCCAGCGCCTGTGTGCGGGCCTCTCGCGGGAAGAACCTGCCAGAGTACGGATCCAACCGTTCATCCACCACCCGCTCCCGGTCTTTCTGTTTCTCCACGTCGCGAATCGCAGCTTCGGGGTCGTCCGGGTCGGGGCTGGTGGCTACGAGAGCGCAGTAGTCGAGCACCTCGGTTCTCGCTTGCCAGGCCGGAAAGAGGACAGATTCGCAGTACGATCGACAAGCGGGGCGTCCAATGCTGCGCGACGTCGTCCGCCGAGAGGTGGAATCCGGATCGAAGCCCTTTTGTGACGGTGTCAGGAGCGCATTGAGGTTCTGCGAGATGGGGTCGTCGAAGGACGATCTGGAGAGTCGCAAAAAGTCTGCTACCCGATGAGCTTGGCGAAGAGAGACTCGTCACAAAAAAAGGTGGCTCCTCGCACCACGCAGAGTCCCAGAGGAGAAGCAGAATTGCGGCGTCAGACGTGATCGTTCGGGGATCTGGCTCATCTTCTGCGGAGATGGCGTCGGACTGCTGCTGCGCTGGGCGAAGAACCAGCCGCTCTTTGTCGTTGCGGGCGGCGAGGCGGGCGGCGAGGCGGACGACATGCCACGAACGGGCGACGGTGCAACAAATCTCCGTTGCGGAAAAAGAGATGGCGATCTGATGGCGATGGTTGTGTGTAGTTTTTTTTTTCTTCTGACCTCAGTGATATGGGTTTGTACATACTCCGTAGTTGCAGACCAAGAGTGAGCAGGCGGCTCGGCGTAAAGTAGTATCTTTGCGCCGCTTGTCCATGTCTCAGACCTGCTAACACTCTAACACAGCCGCATACCCTTACGACAAGTAGGTACACAGCGAAGCCAAAAACTCTCTCTTACTAATAAGATCGGCCGTCGATCTGATCCTAAAGTCACCCAAGTGGCTGATCTTCAAAAGGTCCTCCTCTTTCACAGCCAACGTCGTAAAGAACGAGGTCATTATCTCTCCTCTCATTACGGATACGGATCCATAGCATCAACTCTTGTTGGTAGGATTCCTCTAGGGTGGCCAACATTCGCCTCGTCGTCCCTTCATTCCGTGCCCCCCTACATACATACTCCCCCTCCCCCCGCCGCCCCCCTCCTCTTACTTCGATCGGCCAGCCACACGTGTCGTCTGTCTCTTCGACAAACGTTCATCGTTCATAATCATACCTATCCTCGCTTCAGGGTTCGCGCGGACGGTACCGCATTGATACCCCTCCCCCACCGCCCGCTCAACGTCCCGGTCACCTTTCCCACCTCATCTCACGCCCGAAGGCCATCATCGCATCAGCCATGTCGTCGTCTGGAGCCGCCGCACCACCAGGCGGAAGCAGCAGCACCTGGTCTGCCTTTCTAAAGGTCAGTCAGTATTCAGTTGTGTCTTGAAGCCTTGAAGGGACCCTTGTCCCCTTTTCCCTCCTAGAAAGGCCCGTCCAAAAAACGGCGTTCGCTCACTACCTACGTCATAGTCTATCGCGTCCTTCAACGGCGACCTGTCCTCCCTGACAGCGCCACCCTTCATATTGTCGTCACAGTCACTGACCGAATTTTCTGCTTATTGGGCCACGCATCCGACCATTCTCACGGCTCCCGCGGCAGAGCGAGACCCCGCCAAACGTGCCGTCCTCGTCCTCAAATGGTTTCTGTCCACGCTTAAGCACCAGTACGCCAGCCGCAGCGAGCAGTTCGGTAACGAGAAGAAACCGCTGAATCCTTTCCTCGGCGAGCTGTTCCTCGGCTCCTGGACCGACGACGCCGGCGAGACGACGCTCGTCTCTGAGCAGGTCAGCCATCATCCACCGGCGACGGCTTACTGCATCCGCAACCGCAAGACGGGCGTTCAGCTTCAAGGCTACAATGCCCAGAAAGCGACCTTCAAAAGCACCATCATCGTCAAGCAGATTGGTCATGCAGTTCTTACCCTGCCCATCGGCTCCGGCGACAAAAAGCAGGAGGAGCGCTACGTCATCACCCTGCCCTCCCTGCATATCGAAGGCCTCATCTTCGGCACCCCCTTCGTAGAGCTTGACGGCACGAGCACAATCGCCAGCTCGAGCGGCTTCACGGCGAAGATCGATTACAGCGGTAGAGGCTGGCTGTCCGGCAAGAAGAACAGCGTTACGGCCGTTGTCCATCCCACGGACAAGGAAAAAGATGTCCTCTACAACATAACAGGTCAGTGGACCAAAGAATTCCAAATCTACCAAGGCCCCATCAAGAAGAACTCGAGTTCGACGCTGGTCGAAGCCTACGACGCCGCGGGGACGGCACAAGCCGAGCTGTCGGTGGCTCCGCTCGAGAAGCAGCATCCGCTGGAATCCCGCCGCGCCTGGGCCAGGGTGGCCGAGGCCATCCAGAAGGGAGAGATGGAGGCCGTCTCGGCCGAGAAGGGTAAGATTGAGCAGGCACAGCGCAACATGCGGACCAAGGAGAAGTCGGAGAACCGGGCTTGGGAACGGCGATACTTTAGCGCCGTCGAGGGCGATGACGCAACCCTTCAGGAGCTCGGCAAGGCCGCCGGCGTGCCGCCGGACGGCGAGCAGAACAAGACGGGCGGTCTGTGGCGTTTCGACGCCGAGAAGGCGGCTCGGGCCGACGCCCAGCAGCTCAGCGGCGAGGACGTCAAGAAGTTGGTGCGAGAGCTCCTTGGACAATGAATGTTTCTATTTACCTGCCTATTCTTCTTTATAATTGAAGGTATGTATGTACATGTGCATGTACATGTGTCGGCTACCATGATGGGACAGAAAGAGGTCGTCGTTGACAGAGGAGGAAGGCTGGGCCACCGTGTTCTGCCTCCTGGCCTCGGCCTTGGCCTTGGGCGATTTGGGCGATGAAGCATGGAAAGGGGGGAGGGGGGGGGGGGGGGGGGGGGGGCCTCCCCACTTTTATACACAACCCCCGCCCCCCGCCCCCCCCGCCGCTCCTTCCCCCCCCCGCAAAACAAGGCACTCTAGTTCTCAC
>PDHP01000023.1:170520-186825 GCA_003339455.1 Ophiocordyceps camponoti-leonardi (nom. inval.) | reverse complement strand
CCCACACCGCGACGAAAGAGAAAAAAAAAAGGGGGGGGGGGGGAGCGGGGGGCGGGGGGGGGGGGGGGGGGGGGGGGGGGGGGGGGGGGGGGGGGGGGGCAAACTAATAACCTACCACCTACATCCTGGCCCTGGGTGGCCGGATGGTAGATGGAAGAGGTGTGGGGAACAGAATGGCGCCATCGTGGGATAGTATTCGACGACGTCGGTTTTTTATCTCGTATCCTAACAAGCATGCATCCATGAATCATACGTATAGCCTATAGGATGTACATAGGTAGTAGCAGAGGGGCGTGGTGCACGATGTGAATGAGACAAAGCTATCATCTTGCGTCGCATGGATTCGTATGTACAGACTACGGATACTATGCACATACCTCTATCCGTACTGTAGCCTCTATCCATAGTAGTCTGATAGTGATAGTGATAGGTGCTCTTCGATATCGACCCTGACTTATGGTGGGCTTTGGTCTTGGCGGAGGGCTCCATTTATAGCAGGCTGCGTCGATGTTTTTTTTTTTTCCCTTCGGCGGGCGAGTGAGAGGTGAACATGGGGGCTTCTGTTATCTTGCCTGTTCCCTGCCGTCGTGCCAATCGATATACATAACGGCTCGGAGCCCTTTACTGAATTCTCTTTCTTCTGCTTCTTCTACCTTCCCGTTTCTCTCTCTCTCTCTCTCTTTCTTTCTTCTTCTTCTTCTTCTCCTCCTAATAAGAAAAGACGAAGCTTCTCACTTACCTACCTACAAGGTAGGTAGAGATTCAAGCATACCCACATACATACTCCGGATACACATGCTCTAGATCCTCTCTACCTACTAACCTATCTATCCTCCCTTCCGCTATTACCCGCCTCGCAAATGTCTAATGGCCTCAAAACTGAGGCCGACGGGTCGATGGAGCCGCGGGCCGTAAAAAAAAGCCTCTCTCAGTCCCAGGACGACGAGACGCCTCGCTACGGCACCATCGAGCAGCGGGCCGGCAGCCTCATGGATCCCGACTCGGGCGTCAGAAGAGGCCTCAAGAACAGGCATCTGTCCATGATGGCCCTGGCAGGCATTATCGGCCCGGGCCTGCTCGTCGGCGCCGGGGGCGCACTTAATAGCGGAGGGCCGGCTTCGCTGCTCATCGGCTTCGCCATACTCGGTAGGTTTTCTCCATCATTTTCTTCCCCCCCCCCTCTTCCACGATGCAAGTGCCAGATGGCAGGCTCTTGCCTACTATCAATGTACTCTCCTCGCTGAACCCCTTTGCCAGGCGTCATCGCCTTCGCCGTCATGCAATCCCTCGGCGAGGTCACCACCCTCTTCCCCGGCGGCGGCTCCTTCGTCTCGCTGGCCGAGCGCATGGTCGACAAGTCCTTTTCCGTCGCCATAGGTTGGAACTACTTCATCATCTGGGCCGCCGTCCTGGCCAACGAGTACAACGTCATCTGCAGCATCCTGACCTACTGGGCGCCAGCCGTCCCCCTCTGGGGCTTCTTCCTCATCCTGTGGACCGTCTTCTGCGCCTTTCAGCTTCTCGGCGTCGAGGCCTTTGGCGAGGCCGAGTTCTGGCTTGCCCTCTTCAAGATGCTCGGCCTCGCCGCCTACTTCGTCTTCTCCATCGTCTACGCCGCAGGGGGCATCTCTGGTCAGACTGAGCCCCTCGGCTTCCGCTATTGGCATGATCCGGGCGCGTTCAACGGCCACGGCTTTCGCGGCGTCGCCGTCGTCTTCGTCTTCTGCTCCACCTTTTATGCCGGCATCGAGTCCGTCGCTGTCGCCGCCACCGAGGCCCGGAACCCCGGCGCCGCCGTGCCTCAGGCCATCCGTCAGGTCTTCTGGCGCATACTCTTCGTCTACATGGGGTCCGCCATCTTCTTCGGAATCACCTGTCCGGCCAATGCGCCGGGCCTGGTCAACGGCGGCGCAAAGGTTCTTCAGAGTCCAATGACCATTGCCATCCAGAACGCTGGTTGGCAAGGCGGTCAGTCTTTTCCCTTTCCTTCGTATCCCGGTCGTTGAATCTGCTGGTTTTTACTCCGACTGACCATGAAACAGGCATCCATCTAATCAACGCCTTCATACTCATCACCTGCCTGTCGGCCATCAACTCGTCTATTTACATCGGCTCCCGTACGCTTCTTTACATGGCCCAGTCCGGAAAAGCACCTTCCTTCATCGGCTGGACCAATCGGACGGGCGTTCCCGTCTGGGCCATCGTCATCACGAACGCCTTCGGCGCCATCGCCATGATGAACGTGTCGACGGGCGCATCCAAAGCGTACGGCTACATCGTCAACCTGTCGGGAGTGAGCACCTTTCTCGTCTGGGGCGGCATCAGCCTGATCCACGTTCGCTTCCGCCGTGCCTGGGTCATTCAGGGGCGCAGCTTAGACGACATACCCTTTCGAAGCAAGTGGTTTCCCTACATCGCCTACTTTGGCTTCGGTGCAAACGTTTTCCTCGCCCTCGTCCAAGGCTGGACCAGCCTCTTTCCCTTCGACGCCGCCGGCTTCGTCGACGCCTACATCCTAATCCCGCTCTTCGGCCTCATCTACGGCTCTTGCAAGCTCTACTGGCGGGGACGGGATAGGCTGAAACGCAGCTGGGAGATCGACCTCGACAGTGGCCGGCGGACAGATCTAGACAAGACGGAGACTTCGGACGAAACGGCGTCGGTGAAGACTTCGATGTGGAAGAGGATATGGAACATGATCTAGATGTCGGGACCACCAGAGGGGCGTCTTGTCATCTTGAAGAGAAGAGGAAAATAAGGGCTCGGAGCCCGGGGCGTCGTGGCGTTACGGTCATAGGTTCGGGTTTGGTGAGGACGCATGTGTGTGTGTAATGTGTGTATGTATGTATGCATGATGTTTCTATTGTATGTGCCAAGCTGCAGATATGTAGACATGTTAGGGGCAGAATCTATGCCTCCATCTTTCCTTCAGTGGCTAAGAAGATAGACATAGGCTAGCACACGAACGGGCTCGAGCTGCTACTATTGGGCTGGCTCCGTTGCAGGCCTATCCGTACAAATCAAGGTCTCTAGCTCTAGGTTTGTATTTGATCGGATGACAGATGATACTAATGTAGGTGGAATCTGTGTGTGACGGCCGGCTGCTGCTCTCCCGTTGTGGAATCCGGCATCGGTGGTCCGTGTCCATATGTACTGATGACTTGCTCAATCCCGGTCAGTTGGGCGTCGTGATAGGTTCCATGCACTTCTTCTCCAAGTGGGGTCCGCTCCCCCAGAACCCGCCCCCGGTCGGCTGTCAACTGGAACGCCATGGGCCCTGTCTGGATTACATAAGAACTTCCTACCCTAGCAACCTACCTCTACGGTCTACCGTGAACCGTCTACCGGCTACACCTACCTACCTACCTCTACCTCCTACCTCGGAGCCTCGCATCACAGCAGATTCGATCGAAGAGAACGTCGTCATCCCGAGAAATCTTCTGCCCCAAATAGACCTTCGACGTGTCGTCGCTCGCTCGAAAGGGGAAGCTATAACAAAGCTTCACCTCCCTTCTCGCTCACGGCTCTCGACCTCACCACGTCGCTAGACCCGTTCATCCTCTCTCTCCCCCGTGGTCAACATCACATGTCTTTTCGCGATCCGACCAATTCAGCCTTCTCGGTCTCGGGATCGACGGGGAGGTTCGCCGCCGCCGAATGAATGCAACCGCTCAACCCCTTCCTTGCCGCCTTCTTCAGAAGCTCCGTCGTCGCCCAGTGCTCCCCCGTCCACGACTACGTCCTGCTCGTGCCCTTGACCGACCTCCTCTTCACACATCGCGAGACGGAGAATGGCACCTCCGTCGCCGATCTGGTAGCCTCCGACGATTTCCTGACGAGCCACGTGCTGCGTATCCCGACCTCGGCCAAAGAGAGGGACGACGTCAGCCTGCGCGATGTGAGGGGGAAGGCCAAGAAGTTCTCTACCCTCAACGGTAGGAGTGTCTTGGTCAGGGACTCCATCATCTTTACCAACAAAGGTACGCCTTGTAATCCTTATTCCTAGAGATGGAAAAAACAAAGAGAGAAAGAGAGAGGCATCATTGATCGCTGACCCGCTGCTTACCGACCCGCAGGCTTCAAGTCCCTTGCCCAGGCCCAGATCCTCAGCGACGCCGTCTGGTATCCCGACGCCCTCGAGCCCCGACAATGGCTTCTGTACTTCGTCTCCAAGCCCTTGATCGGAGCCTGGGAGGAGGTCAAGCTACAGCCTGCCGTTCTCGGGCATGGTACCAGAGAGAAGAGGGCGCTCGACCAGAGCAAGTCGCAGGCCGCCTCCGACGCAGCAGAGAGCTCCGCCCCGTCCAAGAAGGACGTTCGCACCTTTTACGAACTACTTGATCACTTTCCCATGATCGCCAGACAGATGCAGGTCGGCCTCGAGAGGTTGTTCCTCGAATTCACCGCCGTCTTCGAGAAGCCTCTACCGCCCCCTCCGTCCGCCTCCGACATACCCGACCCGAAGCCCATGGGGCCCATCGAGGCCGCCACCAAAAGGGCCCGTTCCGAAAGCCTCGGCCTGAGGAACGGCGACGGCGCCCCCGCCATGCTTCCCGTCACCGAGGACTTTTACGCCGAAGACGACGAGGACGTGATGAGGGCCGCGCTCGAGACTGCCGTCACGACCGCTATCGACCTTTTCCAGGCCGTGGACCGGCAGCAGTTGTCCCTCTTGGGCGCCACCACTGAGCTGACCGGGTCGCTTGTCGAGAAGCTGATCGAGCGCTACGTGGCCGAAAACGTCCATCATCTACTTTTCCCCAAGCTCGCCGTCATCAAGCGCCCTGAGGATTTGGTGCTCGAGGCCAGGATCAGGAAGATGGAATTTATCGACGTGTCTCAGCTGGGCATCACCATCGACGGCGGCCCGAGAGCGAAACAAGACCTTCTCATCCGGCTGGGGCCCGTCGCGGACGAGTTCAAGAAGATATCGAGCGCTCGAAGCCCTGGAGATATGATGGACGCCTTGCTGGCAACCACCAAGGCGGTGTCACGGCTGGCCCCGGCCTCCTCTGGTGGTGGCAGCCACGATGCGGCGTCGGAGAAGCCCATGCTGACGGCCAATGCCGATACGCTCGTCTCCCTCTTGCTCTTTGTCGTCATCCGCTCCCAGGTCCGCAACCTCCAGGCACGGATTACCTATGTCCGTAACTTCATATTCATCGACGACATCGAGAGCGGCGAGATGGGCTACGCCTTGAGCACGTTCGAGGCCGTCATGGCCTATCTTCTCATGGACTCTTCCGGCCTGTACAAGGCCAGCAGGAGGAACAAGGCTCTGTGGGAGGCAACGAAGAAGGGTGACTTGACGGAACTGAGGAACATCATGGAGCCGAGCACATCGGCTATCGAGGAACGAGAGGGTGATTACGATGACCTCTTCGGCGACGGCGGAGACGACGGAGAGGGAGAAAAGGGGCCGGCAGGCGGCGGTCCCCGAAGCCCCTTGAAGAAGAACTTTCGGCGCCTATCGCTGACGGCGCGGAACTTCACCAACGGCTCGACCGCGACGTCGTCTTCGCTGGGTCCCGTGCTCTCGAACGGCTCCGGCTTGAGCCACGTCTTCCCCTTCCAGGCGAACGGCGAAGAGCTGCCTCCTGTCAAGAGGGTGAAGAGGGTGGCCATGGACACCAGGAGCATGTCGAGCGGGTCGGAGATATCCTTTCAGTCCCGCACGACAAGCCTTGGCACCGAAGGCAGCGCCATCGAGGGCGACATCTCGGTGGCGAGACTGGCGCAGACGACCGACAACTCTGGAGAGTCGGTGCTCATGATGGCGGTGCAGCACAAGCAGCCGGCGGCGCTCAGGTATCTCCTGAGTCTTTCCGGCTACTACCCGATCGACGTGGTTCTGCAGGACATGAACGTCGAGCGGACGACGCTCCTCAGCGCCGCCACGCAGCTGGGCCATGCCGAGCTCATCGACATGATGCTAGACCACGTCGTCTCGCATGCGGCGAGCGGGCAGCTCTCGAAATACCTGTCGGAGCAGGACGGCCGGGGTCGCAGCATGGGCCACTACCTGTTTCACGCTCCGTGGCTCATCGGCCGACTGGGCCCCCTGATACCATGGCGTCAGCGGGATAAGAATGGCCAGACGCCACTGTTCGCCCTCTGTCGGTCGTACGATCATGCGGACTACTACAGCATGGTCCAGGCCGGGCTCTTGGCGGCGCGGCAGTCTCAGGGCGACGGGCAGCCGCTTCACTTGGACGACCACGTCGACGGCAGGGGCAACACGCTGCTTCACATCATCAACGACGCCAGGCTGGCGGCGCGGATCCTGCAGCACGGCGACGCGGACGTCAACGCGACCAACGAGAAGCGCTTCACGGCGCTGATGGTGGCGAGCAAGTACGGGCGATACGACATGGTGCGATGCCTCTTCGCCGACCCGCGAGTGGACGTGGCGGCGAGGGAGCTGCGCGGGCTGACGGCGGTGGAGCTGGCCAAGGACGACGAGGTGCGCAACAAGATGGACGACCTGAGCCTGTTCAGCACGGCGACGGGCCGCGACGGGCGCATCACGGGCGTGGTGCGGGCCTTCTTCGTCGAGGACGGGAGCGTGCGGCTGGTGCTCAAATCGGCGGCGCCGACGGAGCGCGACAGCTACACGGTGACCACCAGCCGGCGTTCGCTGGGCGAGCTGGAGCGGCTGGCGCAGCTGCTGGCGCTGGAGCACCCGGCGTCGTGGATCCCGGCGCTGACGGAGATGCGGTCGCCGTTCCAGCTCCCGACGAAGCCGTCGAGGGCGCTGCTGCGCGACATACAGCTCAGGGCGGACTGGTTCCTCCGCATCATGCTGGGCCACCCGACGCTGGCGACGCACGAGATGCTGTGGGAGTTTTTCCTGGTGCCGGAGCTGCAGCTGGACGCCATGGAGCAGCGGACGCGGCTCAAGGTGGAGGCGAGGCGGGAGAAGATCAGGGACGAGTACGAGCCCGTCGAGGACGTGCGCGAGGTGGAGCAGTTTGCCAGCCACGCCAAGGAGACGGTGAGAGGCGTCGGCTACACGATCAAGGCCGTGGCTCGGCGGGTCAACGGCATGGGGCTGGCAGCGTCCGGTAAGGCAAGCGCCCCTTTGCATGCTGTTCTTGTTTGAACTGACGTCTGGGGCTTTTTTTCCCCCCCCCTTAGACATGTACGATTCGATGGTGTTGATGCACAGGCAGGTGGCGGCGGTCGAATTCCTACCGGCCTCGCACGTCAGCGCGTTCGAATTCTACGTCAGGGCCATGGTGCCGGCGCAGTCGAGCCCGCAGGCGGCGCTTCACACTACGCTTCTGGCGATGCAGTCGACGGTGCAGGCGCTGCTGTCGTCGCTGTCGCGGCCGGCGATGCTGATAGACCGCTACTGGACGGCGCGGCGGGAGGCGGAGCGGAACGAGAGCTCGAGCGGACGGAGCTCACGATGGCCGCTCGGGCTCCTGGACGAGACGAGGCAGAGGCTCCTGGACGGCAGGGAACAGCGGGTGCGACGGCTGCGCGAGGAGGCGTCGGACGCGTCGCGAGAACTGCGGTACACGCAGCAGACGGTGGCGGCGGAGCTGGCGGGGTGGCAGGAGATGCACGAGCGCATGGGGAGGCGGGCGGTGCGCGAATATGCGCGTGCCGTGGTGGTGCAGGAGCGGATGAGGCTGAGTGGGATGATGCGCGCCATGAGGAGGGTGAGACGCGGGACGGGCCGGGACGCGGACGTTTCGCGATGACGATGACGGGGGGCAGTTTGTTTTGCTTCTTTTGGCGTTTCGAGAAGCGCTTTTAATGAGAGCCAATGGATCTTTTTTGTTTCCTTTAGCCTGTGTAACCCTAATAGTTGGCGTGTCAGCGTGTTTCAATGCCTGATAATGAAGGCTGAAGGACTGAGAAGGTGGTGATGTTGATTTGTTAGTGTTGGGCTGGATGGTGTTGGTGAGGTTGAATCGAATAAGATCACACGAGGTTGATTGAGATAAGATCTGGATAAGCGTTGTCAATATATGGAAGTTAGGTGAAGCAAGTGCAAGTGACCTCGGTATATCTTGAGGAAGGCAGGTGCTGACTGTAAAAACCCTACTCTACTAGTATGAGTATCCCACAAACAACAACCTGGGGAGCCATCTTCTCTTCTCTTCTCATCTCTTCCCATCCTTATTCTCCTCTTCTCACCCTCTTTTCAACGACTATCCGTACCTACACACAACTTACGGGTGATACGAAAAAAGCCTCGCACGAACGCAGCCTGCTACCGACGACGAGGATTATTAGCCGCCGGCTGGGGCCTTTGCCCAATCAGCCAGCTCCCCTGCCCCCCCGGCCCATGTTCATATTACCATGTTCATCATTAAGCGCCGGGGAGGGCCACAGCCACCACAGCCTTTTTCCGTGTCCCTCGGCGTTTCGAAAGGCCTTCTCTTTTCTTCTGGGCGTCGACGCGTTAGACACACGGGGTTGCTTGAAGACGCGAAGTTAATTAAATCAATTAAGTGGGAGACTTGAGAAGGAAAGATGGCGTTGAGCGCGGGGGGGACTGGGAGACATGATATCTGACAGGATGGATGGAATGGATGGATGGATATAAGACGTCTGGTTCGGACTCTCGTCTCCTTATCCGTCTTTTCTTTTCCTTTTCCCCCTTGATTCCTACCTACTACTAACCTCACTCACGCTCTAGAAAGCATCTACGAGGGTGACGGTGAGAGGCAGCTTCTCTTCTCTTCGCTTTCCTGGGTGCCGGTCACCCAGCTTATTTTCTCACCATCTTTACATGCTACTACTCTTATACGGTTATACCCTTTCTCTACTCGTTGCTGGTCAACTTGCAATCTTTATCCAACTCGTCTCTTCATTATTTTTATATCGCTGCCAGCCTGTCCGACATCATCCTTCTCCGACATCTGGTTGCTGGTCGACCATCAGAGCTTCCCTCACAGCTTTCTCCCCATCTCATTGATACCTACATATGGTTCTCATCCAGCAGCTACCTAGCCAGCTTCTCTCACATCCAGATCGCCCTTTTTCAAACCCTCGCCAACCCATTGTCAAGTCTACTTACCCGCAGAAACTCTCCCGGACCATGTCTAAGTGAGTCCCCTCTCATTATGCTCTTCCTTCTCCACCTCTGTCTGACCTTTCATCTTAACTCGATCCAGCTCGAAAGCCAACGTCGGCTTCGACCTCACCTTGACTACTCCTTCGACGCCTCCTCCTCGCCATTTACAACGTAGCCTAGCCCTGGACGACCCCTTCTGGCTACACGTCCCAGGCCTTGGTCGCCGCCATTCCCGTTCTTCTTCCCAGGACTCCTCCGTCTACTCAGTCGTGTCTACCGTCGAATCCACGCCCGACTCCGTCTACAGTCGCCTCTCGACGCCGCCGCCGCCGCCGCCACGTGCAGAACACCCAATACGCCATCATGGCTCTCTCCTGCTGCCCAAGATTCGCCCCCAGGACCAGCATTTTGATGCTGCCGCCCCTCTATCTTCTTGGGCGCAGCCATTTACTGAGGAGCAGCATCCCGTTCTCAGCCCTGCGCCGGTTCTGTATCCCTCGGCCTCCTTTCCCGTGTCTAAAGCCTGTCATGCTACCATCGACTACGGTCTGGACTTTGAATACAATGACTATTTGCCCTATCACCCCATGGCTAACCTCGTCGGGTCCTCATCCGATGCAGTCGTCACTTCATCGCCGTCCGACGTCCACCCCTCCTCGTGTCGTTCAGAGTACCTCTCGTCTTATGTCCCTCGTGCCCTGTATTCCATATCGACGACGACGCTCATGAGCTATCTGACGAGCCCCAACCCGGTTGCCACGCTCGTCCGCACCATCTCCTTGCCGCTGCGGGACCCCGGCATCAAGCACTTTTGGTGGGACGTCCGCAACATCAGCTCCTGGAGCTCCTTCGGCGTGCGCGGCGTCTCGGCCCTGCTCTCCACGCCGGTGCCGGCGTCGTCCCTCTCACAGCCCACGATGGCCTCACGTCATCCGGAGACGGAGGCCTCGCTACACGCCATGTACGCCTCCTACTATCTGCCTAAGCTCAACGCTGCTCTGTCCGTGTCGTCGGACCGCCCGCTGCGGCTCTACGTGCCGACTGCTAAGACGGCGCGGGGCTCCAACGACCTCTTCTTCGTGGCCAACGGCCCCGGCGAGTCGGACGACGTCGCCGCTCTCTTCGGCGGCAAACCTTCGGCCCGCATCGTCGGCCTCGTCCGCAGTTTCGACCGCTTCAACACGGGCATGCGGACAGAGGGCAACATCAAGATGGTCGAGTACCTCGCCGGACTGGCTGCTCTGCACCACGCCATGCGGGAGCGCGGCTGCCGCTACGGCTTCATCCTCACCGAGATCGAGCTCGTCCTCGTCCGCTGCGGCAGCGAGCCGACCCCCTACTTTGGCGAACTGGAAATGACGTCGGTTCCCCTCGCCGTCTCCGGCGGCGGCGGCGGCGCAGAGAAGCCCCTGACGGCCTGCCTCGCCCTCTGGGTCCTGTGCCAGCTCGTTGGCGACGTCGCGCCCGAGGGCCAGGCCCACTGGCGGACCGAGATTGGAGCGCCGGCCGAGGGTACGCGCCGCAAAGCGAGGCCGCGCGAGGCCTGGATGCCGCAGCCGCAGGTGGCGGAGAAGCGAGAGGCCAAGCGCAGTCGCGGCTGGGTCTGGCCCGAAGATGCCGTCGGCCGAAGGGAACTGGGAAAGAGGGGAGTCCGCTATGGTGGTGTCGGTGGAGAGTGAGGCTTTTTTATCTGCCGTGTGTGACGACGGACAAGGTTCAGTCTCTCCATAGAAGGAGACGGGTGGAACATTTTCTACGATGGGAACGGAGATTTGGTAGAGACGATGGAGAAGACGTGGATTGAATTGAAACCGAGATATATCCTCGCGTCCTTGCCCAGATGCCTAGACACCTATCCATCAAAGAGTCTCGTCGCGTGATTCGTCTTGTGTGTTGTTGCCTGATTGTCTCGTCCCATCTCGTCCCGTCTCGTCTCGTCGTAGTATGCGTCTGATGTTCTTTTTTCTTTTCATTTGTCCTATTCTTTTCCCTTCTTTTCGTTCTGATTTTGTATTCGGCTTTTTTTTGTTACCTTTCTTTTCCCCTCTAGATACAGTGACACCCAAAAAAGACAGGCAGATGAGAAGAAAAAGAAGAGACATGGATGAGAGGGGAAAAACAAAAAAGGGGGAGGGGGGGGGGGGGGGGGGGGGGGAGGGGGGGGGGGGGGGGGGGGGGGGGGGGGGGGGGGGGGGGGGGGGGGGGGGGGGGGGGGGGCAAAACAGTATACCCCTTTTCAGCCCTTGGCGGCGCCAGCCTTGATGAGCAAAATGTCGCCGTCCTCGACGACGTACTCCTTGCCCTTGGTCATCATCTTCCCCCTGGCCTTCACCTCGGCCTCGTCGCCGAGCTCCTTGAGGGAGTCGTAGCTGCAGACGATGGCCTGGATGAACGTCTTCTCAAAGTCGGTGTGGATGACGCCGGCGGCCTGCGGGGCCTTGGTGCCGATGCGTATGGTCCACTGCCGGACCTCGTCGGCGCCGGTGGTGAAGAAGCTCCCGAGCTGGAGCGTCTTGCGCATCTGGGTGATGATCTTGGGCAGGGCGGAGTCGGCCCCGACCTTGCCCTGCTCCTCCTTGGCGGCCTCTTCGGATTCGAAGCGCGTCAGCCGCTCCTCGTACGAGACGGAGATGGGGATGACGGGATCGCCGGCCGAGTGCTCCTTGATCCACTCAGCCACTTTGGGCAGGTGCTTGTTCTTCTTGCGGACGAAGTCCTTTTCCGATAGGTTGACGAGGTAGACGACGGGCTTGGCCGTCAGGAGAGAGAGAGGGTTGATGACCTCGACCTGGTTTGCGTGGGGGAGTGGTCAGTGAACGGGATTCTCGGTAAGGAAGAAGAAGAACATAATGTGATAATGATGATGATGATGATGAAGGAAAGGGGGGGAAAAAAAGGGAGGGAGAGAAGATGTTGGTCGTCAGACAAGGTTTTCATCTCATGATGCACTCTAAGCGTTGTTTTTTTTTAGGTGAGGCATTCGAAGAGCTGGGATTAGATCAGGCCGATACAGGCCTTTTGTCATCACGCAAACCGGTTTCGTTCTCTCTTTTCTGCGTGTGAAGTGGTGTAGGGAGGGGAGAAAGAGAGGAAATGTAGTAGGTTCACGGGGATGGCTCACTTCCTTGGGACTCCAGTCACCCTTGCGAACGTCCTTGCCGTCCTTGAGCCAGGCCAGGATCTTCTCAATCATGTCCTGTTCCAGCTTGGCCTTCTTCAGTTCGAGACTCTGGCCGCCCATCCGCGTCTTCTTCTTCTGGTTCTCGAGGGCCTTTTCGACAAACTCAATGTCCTTGAGGCGCAGCTCCTCGCTGATGATGTCGAGGTCGCGGACGGGGTTGACGTCTCCCTCGACGTGGATGATCTCGGCATCGTCGAAGCAGCGGACGACCTGAAAGATGGCGTCGACGGCGCGGATGTGAGAGAGGAAGGCATTGCCGAGACCGGCGCCGGTGGAAGAACCGCGGGTGAGGCCTGCGATGTCGTAGACGGTCAGGTTGGCGGGGACTTGCGACTTGGGCTTGTACTTTTGGCACAACCAGTCGAAGCGGGCGTCGGGAACGATGACGCGAGCCTCCTCGGGGTCGATGGTGGCATAGGGAAAGTTCTTTTATTTATTTTTTTTCCCTCTCAAATCAGCGCTGGGAGTAAAAGGCAAGCGGGGCGATGACGAGGAGGGGAAGGGGAAGGGGGAATCTGGTCTCATACAGCGGGGTTGCCGAGGGTGCATTTGGTGATGGCTTGGAAGAGAGTGGATTTGCCGACGTTGGCAAGGCCGACCTGTGAGAGGAAT
This sequence comes from Ophiocordyceps camponoti-leonardi (nom. inval.), assembly GCA_003339455.1. Classification (NCBI taxonomy): domain Eukaryota; kingdom Fungi; phylum Ascomycota; class Sordariomycetes; order Hypocreales; family Ophiocordycipitaceae; genus Ophiocordyceps; species Ophiocordyceps camponoti-leonardi. The sequence goes on along the minus strand of PDHP01000023.1, from coordinate 174,001 downwards.
CAGCTTGGAGGCGTACATAGACGGTGAAGTGGGAAGTGGGTGATAGGATAGGATACTCACGATACCACTCTTGAGGTTGTTGCCTGGTCTTCCCAGCGGTATTTTTTCTTCCTGGGCGGCCTTTTTGGGTGGCATCCTGTTGCTGCTGTTGTGGCGTCGAGCCTTGGCGTAGTGACGGCGAGGGGTGAGAGGGAAGAAGGGATGATGGTGATGGTGATGGTTATGATGAAGGAAAGGACGAAGAGAGCTGAATGTTGAGCTGGATGACGATGATGAGGGGGAGGAGGTTGGCGAGGAGGAGGAGGAAGAAAAAGAAGAAAAAGTCAGAGAAGAAGAGGGTGAGAGGCGAGAAAAGGGAGATGCTAAGAAGAAGCTATAGTAAAACAAGGACGACAAGGCTGATACGAGTGACGAAGAGAGGACGGAGACGGGCTTCAATGCGGCAGAGCAGATGGGCAGATGATGATGGACAGTCTTTGGTGGCTGATGATGGAAGAGGCGATTGAGGTTGAGGTTGAGATTGAGGGTGAAGTTGAAGTTGAAGTTGAAGCAGCCATTCGGACCAACGGCCACGAGCCTCATTCCCGGGTCCTTTCTCTTTTTTTTCAGGGAAGGAAGGAAGGAAAAATCTTTTCCCTGCGTGCCTGCCTGAAGGTGTGGGTGTGGGAGGGGGAGGGGGCTATACGATGGCTTACGTACTCACCGAGGTCACAGGTGTGGACAACCAAGGTGTGGACAGCCATCACGGATAGACCGTCATTTTTTACTACTAGGTAATTACCATGCTAGTTGTGAGTGAGAACGGACGGATGAGAGGCAGAGCATACATGATATTGATTGATACCTACCTACCAGCCAGATTAGTCCCGCCAGTCCATGGACTGACTACATATATGTATGCACCTTCTTGTGTGCTTCAAGGGAGTACATACAAGTCAGAGAGCAAGGACATGAAGGGGGGGAAGAAGAAGAAGACAAAAAATATGAAGCACTGATGGCTGAACAGAGCCTCATCCTATCTTATACATATGTATGTAGGTATGTATGTATGTATGTATAACTTTCCAAGTTGCACATGTGAATCTGTCCGTACAACGCGAGGGCTCGATCTCCGACCTTTTAGTTTCTTTCCCCTTGGATTCCCTTGGATTCTCACTCCTTCAGACTACTGAACGATGCCCACCCCCGTTGGAGACACACAGAACAGCGGCAAGGGGTTTCATCCGGGTGGAAGAGCAACGACACGAAAGCAACGTCAGAAGGTTGCCTCTATCAAGATTCAAGATGACACGATAGACATACATATATACATACAAATCCATCCAGCCCTCCCTTTTACCTATATACATATGTATGTACTTATTCATAAAGGTCCATGATCGTGAATGAAAACTCTCCGATCTATGTAGAGAGAAAAAGAGTTGGGAGAAAAAAGGCCGATGAAACGGCCGTCGGACAGCCAGCCATAACCTACCCATACATATATGCATGCACGAAGCAACTCTCTCTCCCTCTGTCATACATACTCATACCCCTACTGCGCACATCGGGTTGAATTTCAACTACCAGCCTCATCAGGACCCATATACATATGTAGCTTCTATCACTCCCAGGCTCGGAGACTACCCATCTATCCTTGTGAGGCTATGACTATCCATTCGGCTTATACATTTCTCTGTATACACGTGCATACATATCTACATACCTAGGTATATATGTATGTGTCTATACATCTAGGAAAATAGGCTCGGGACCGACATGATATAATACACACCCACCGTCTACCCGTCTACCGTCGACGATGCTACCATCCACCGGAAAAATGGCCGCCTACTTGCGCCCGCCCCGATAGGTAAGTTCTGTTCGCCCCTATCTAGTATCCATCCATCTATCTATCTACTCTCTTTATCAACCACGAGGCTATCGTCCCATCAGTCGTCAGAAGAGCTCCCTCCCTCCCTCCCTCCCTTTGCCTATTCCCACTCTCATCCAAATCCACCCACTGAACTCTGCGTCCGTCTGGCCGAGTCGAAGCAGTAAAAAGTGTCCATCCAGTAGCAGTCATAGCCTATCTATGTACATACATATGTATGTATGTACACAGCTGTCTAGAAGGCGTCACGCGGCGCCCATAGGATTTGATTGCATCATCATCACCACCATCACTTATCAATCAGACAAAGCTGAAAGAAAGCCTGAATGGGGCACACAAAAAGGCCTCTCTCCGTCTCTCTCTTACTTTCTTCCTCTATCCACACTGAATAGAGCTTATACACCATACATATGTATACCTATGTATGACTGTGATGAATATATATACCCTCTTCCTTTTCCATGTCCTATTCTTCACCCCAAGACTATCATCACCCATCTTTGATTCATCACCAAACAAAAGATACACAGGGAAAGGGGAAAAGAAGGAAAAAAAAAAACAAGCCAGCCATGCTCGTCGTCGTCAACAACAACATCTTCTCCTCCTACCCATCGTCATCATCATCATCATCCCCCCCCCTCCGGACCACCCTCCCCCTCCTCCTCCTCTACGGCCTACTAGCCACAACACTCACCTTCACCCTCACCCAGGCCCAGCCGACGGCCAAACTCACGGCTCGCCAGCTCGACCTTACTCCTCTCAACGTCACCCAACTTGATAAGCGGACTTCTTCGATGGCAATGATGAACGCCGCCACCACCACCATCACTCATCATCATCATCACCAGATGTCAAAGCGCAACCTCACCAGCTTCATGCACAAGCGCAACACCACAGACAACGTCCCCTTCCTGCAGAAGCGAGGAGTCCTCAACGTGACCGACATCCTTCGCAGACGCAACGCCACCAGCTTCACCTTTGAGAAGCGCCATGACCCGCAGCAGCAGCAAAAGCGCAACATCACCACCATAACCAAGCGCGACGACACAAACTCAACCACAACCATGGACCACGTCCACAACCGCCGATCTCCCGGCTCCGCGCCCGGGTCGTACCCCAGCCGCAAATCGAACCACGTCGTCGCCCAACCAAGCGACTTCCTCGTCGAGGCCGACGAAAACGACCACGATGACGACGACGATGACCAGGACAAGCATCAGCAGCAGCAGCCGACTCCCATCGGTCACCGACAGCTCACCAAGAACATGAAAGCATGGGAGCTGGCCCAGCTGCGACAACACGCTCGCGAGGCATTGCGGACGAGCCGTCGCTGCCGCTGCGAGGGCGATCATTCGGATCCGACTCAGTCTCTGCCTGGTCCGCTTCATCGGCATAGGAGCTCCCTTCAGCCCTCCCCTTCTTCCCTTGGAGTTCCTAGGGAGAACATATTGAGGATTGAAAAGTGATGGGTGAAAAAACAAAGGAGGAAAAGGGGGAAAAAAGAAATAAGGGGGGGGGGGGGGGGGGGGGCGCGCGGGGGGGGGGGGGGGGGAGGGGGGAGGGGGAGGGGGGAAGGCGTGCGTGCGGGGAGAAGACGCCTGGTGAATG
>PDHP01000023.1:146694-170510 GCA_003339455.1 Ophiocordyceps camponoti-leonardi (nom. inval.) | reverse complement strand
GCGTTAGCGCTGGGGGGTGGCGGAGGGAGTGGCGGGGAGAGGAGAGGGGGGGGGGGGGGAAAGGGGAGGGGGGGGGGGGGGGGAGGGGGGGGGGGGGGGGGGGGGGGGGGGGCTTAGAGCGAGAGAAGAGAAGAGAAGAGAAGAGAAGAAAGAGAAAAGCATTCTTAAGAGCAAAAAAACTCGCATCATACATGCATGCATGCCTGCATGGTTTCCCCAGCTTCAACAAGTATAACTTAACTAGCACCGCTCGAGACCCGTCCGGACGTCCCCCCAGACGACAGAGACGAGATCCTTCCAGTACCATGACCTGGGCTTCCACTGAGACCGGTCCCCGCACTTGGGAAGCGAAGACTGGCCCAGCCGGACGTAGTTCGACTTGAGATTCAGCATCGGGCGAGCGCCCATGCTTGCCTTGACGCCGGCGGGGCATCGGGCAACGATCATGGAGTGACCCTCGCTCGCCATCTGACCGAGCAGTCGACAGGCGAGCAGGGCCGCGACGTCGTACCCGAGCGTGAAGCTCTTGTGGTTGTAGCCCCAGGCGAAGATGAAGTTGGGCAGGTCCTCGACCATGGCCGACTTCCAGCTGAAGCGGCCGGCCGGGTCAAAGGCCTCGCCGTCGACGGAGATGCGTATGCCTCCGGCGAAGCGTAGCCGCAGCCCCGTGGCCGTCACGATGACGTCGGCCGGAACTTCGGAGTCGTCGGTGAGGCGGATGGCGCGCGGGGTCACGGTGGCGATGACGCTCGTCGTGATGCTGGCCGAGCCGGAGCCAAGGACGCGATAGAAGTCGCCGTCGGGAGCCCCGATGATGCGCTCCTCGCAAGGCTGATAGCGCGGGCGGTAGTTGCGGTCGATGTTCGAGCCGGCCGGGGCGTAAAAGCCCCTGAGAAGGGAGAAGTAGTAGAGGCGAAACATCAAGGGCAGTAAGTCACACATCGTGAAGGCCAAGAAATAATAAATCGTGCTCTGGAGGCGAAGCTGGGCCGACGCGGCGACGGGGGGAAGACAGCGACGGATGACGCCGTGCAGGAGGCCTCGGGACCACAGGGGGTAAATGTAGCTGGGCGACCGCTGCAGCATGGTGACGTGCTCGGCCTGGGCGGCCATGGTCGTCACCAGGTTGACGGCCGTCGCGCCAGAGCCGATGACGACGACACGCTTGCCGGCGTAGTCGAAGTCGTCGGGCCAGAACTGCGGGTGGACGACGGGTCCGGCGAAGTCTTCCAGACCGGGGATGTCCGCCTCCAGAGGCTGCTCGTAGTCGTAGTAGCCCGTGCCGAGGAGGACGAAGCGAGTGGTCATGGGCATTGTCTCGGTAGTAATCGACGACGACGACGACGACGACGACGACGACAGACGGCACACCACCACGTCCAGCGTCCACGTCCGCTTCTCCGTCGACCAGTGCATGTGCTCGACCCGGTGGTTCAGCAGTATCTTGTCCTCGAACCCGGCAGCCGCCTCCTTGATGTAGTCGAGGATAAGCGCGCCTGAACCGATGGGCGAGTCGTGTCTCCATACATGCCATGCGAAGCCGTATTGGAACATGTCAACATCGGACCGCACACCTGAGCCCTGGTTAGATGGGGTACAGGGGGGGAGGGAGGGAGAAAAGAAGAAGAGCCACGTCGGCCACAATTTGCTGACCCGGATACTTGAAAAGGCTCCAAGTGCCGCCCAGCTCGTGCCGGGCCTCGAGGATACAGAAGCTCAGCTGCGGATGGGCCTCGCGTAGGCGATGGGCGAAGTTGATGCCGGCGAGGCCGCCGCCGATGATGACAACGTCCCAGTCGACCTCCGCGGCCATTTCAAACGGATCTATTCAAGATACCTGTCCAGCTGAGGTACGTAGGCAGGACAGGAAGCGGTAATGAACGGACGATGAAGGAAACAAAAAACCACAATACCAATCTTCTTCCATTTCCATGCCGAGCAGACTTGATATACTGTCGAGTAGGTATAGACGGATCCCTTCTTTCGATAGGTGCCCCATAGAGAGCTGAAACATACCCATTAACCAACGTTGTAACTGCTTCCCGAAGCCATCATCGGCTGGCGCCACATCAGACTATCCCCCTCCTTACCGCGATAGGGCGACGATCAAGAGTCTCCGCCATCAGCGGCCAAAGTGCACTTTCCAATCTGTGCCACTCAAGTCAACTTCTCCGAGACACAGAAGAAGATCGAGAGAGGGGAGATGCAACTCACTGCTGACATTGGAGCCCAGCCTCGACCAGCAGTCGTTCACATACATCAGCTGTCCACCGACCCGTACCGTCCTCACCTCTGCAGCGGATCTCAGATCCTCCAAGCCCGCCGCCAGCCTCACCATGCCGGCAACGTAAGCCGGCGCAAGCTGCTTTAGCAGGCACTCGTGCTGCCCGTAGCTGTAGCACATGACGTCTCCCTTCTCGCGCTGTGGATCGAACGTCTCCGGTTCGGGCACCTCGTCTGGGTTGCGTCCGGCCTCGCCCTTTGACCAAGTCAGAAATCCTGAATACCGCGCGACAAAGGAGGTGGTGGCTGCATCAAACCTACCAGAAGCATCACCACCACGTCACCCGGCTGCATGGCCTTGCCCTCGACTTCAGTATCATGTGTAGCGACCCGCACGTTGCGCTGCGAGCTCGACAGACGCTGCGCCTCAAGCACGCAGCCGATCAGAGCGTCATCGTCGCCGTTACGAGCCACGTCTCGAACTCGCGCCCACACGGCCGCGTTCTGAGGTCGTAGCAAGTATTCCATCACCTCGTAGAACTGCCGGTAAAATGTAAGCAGGGTGCCTCACTGAGTGACAAAGGAAAAAAAGGCAGGACAGGGGGGGGGGGGCAAATATATCCAAAGCTCACCGTCGTCACAGTCACCCCAGTACCACCAAACGCCGCGAGCCACAGCATATCGACGACCCGCTCCGGTGAGTCGTACATGCCCACCAGCTCCGTCACCAGCTGATGGCCGCAAGCCCGTAGAGTTCCCTCTCTGGCCCCGTGGGCCCTCCCGCTCAACAAGCCAGACAGCTTGGCGACCAGGCTCGCGCCAGCGACCTCGTCGACGAGCCTGCGCGTCGATTGGATGATGACGTGGACGCTCTCGCGCGCACGGCGACGCCGGTCCCACGCCTGCGCCGGATCGCCGTTCTCGACGCCCCAGACGCGTATATTGAGGAGATGACGGTAGAGCTCCGTGGCGCTGAGCGTGCCTGAGACGTTGTCGTCCGAGCGGAGGTCCAGGTAGAATAGGTCGGCTAGCATCTGCGCGCTCAGGGGGATCGCCACGTCGCGGACAATGTCGAGCAGGTTGACGCCCGAAGGCAACTTTAGCCTCTCCTCGTCGATGAGCCGTGCTCCCTCGCGGGCCATCATTCCCAGCAGCGCGCCGCGCACGTCCGGGAGCCCGTGCAAGACCATGGCCAGCTCGACCCGGTTTTGCTGGTTTCGCGCCTCGTCGCCGGCCAGCATGAACCAGCTCAGGTCCTTCTCGCCGTCCGGGAACATGGCGTGAAAGGCTCGCAGCCACGGCACGGCGAACCGCTCCGGCTGGCCGAGCACCTCCTTGACGGCCGCCCTCGTTTTGACTACTACGGTCTTGGGCGGCTGCCTGACGTCGTCCATGGTGAACTGCCCAATGGTGCCCAGCTTCCGGGCAATCTCCTCGTTGGCCGCCTTGGTGTACATGGGCTGCATGACGGCGACGGAGTTGTAGGGGAACCAGCCGGGGAGCGTCCGCTGGATGAGCCTGTACAGCACCGACCCGCCGAGCGTCTCGTAATCGGGCATGACCTCGCGGAAGCCCCAGTTGGTGAGGTTCCCCACGGTAAAGTCCACCGTATTGAACCGATCCCCGCGTACCAGGGCGATGGCGTCGGTGAGAATAGCCCGGCCGACCGAATACGGCGGACAGATGCCGCAGCCAGTAGTGCGCGGTGGCTTGGCATCCTCAATCATGAGGCCCGGGTAGAGCTCGACCATGTCCGGATCGTTGTAGAGCTTCTCCAGCATGGCGGCGATGTCCGGATCAGAGTTGATGTCGGTGAAACTCTCGTGACGCTTGAGCCCGAAGAAGTCGCGGAACTCGTTCAGCGAGGCCACCTTCCACCGGCGCGCCTGGTTGATACCGAGGATCTCGACGGCCCGCAGCGCCTTGGGAACCATGCGAGCGCCGAACGAGCCGGCCGGGTCCTCCATGGCCTCACTGAGGGCGCGGACGAGGTCCTCGTCCCTGAAAGTGCCGTCGGCCTGGCGCTTGATGTCGCCAATGTCACGCACGCTGGGATCCTTGGGCGCCTTCTCGAGCAGCCTCATCAGCGCCTGATGGAGCTCGGAAGGACTGATGTCTTGCAGGTGGTCCGGGTCGCGACCTGGAAAGAGCTTGAGAAAGAATTCATTCATCCAACGCTCGTCCTTCTTGGAGATGCAAGCGTGGAAGCGGTAGAGCAGATTGAACTCGACGCTGACTTGGTTGCCAACGGCGTGCGGCGTGCCATCGGCGGCGACGGTGTCGACGCGCGGATCCAGGGTCCAGTCGCTGGCGGAACGGTGCGTGTTGGTAATGGCCCGCAGGTAATCGTGAACGCTTATGTTGACGTAGAGGCCGCCGACGATGAGGCGCGCCGTGTTAAAGAGGTCGTGGTCTTGCTTCGCCAGCGCCACGGCCTTGTCCTGTGGGCTGGACTCGGGCGTGCAAGCAGGCGTGAAGCGACCGTCCTCGTTGATCTGCAGCAGCACGTCGCATACGTAGTTGTGGAGGCGGCTGTACAACACGAGGAGGACGCTGACGCCGGCCGGCTGGCCCAGCAGGCGCTTCTCGTGAAACGTGTCGGGCTTGAGCTTGCCGTGCTTCATAGTGCGAATCTCGAGCTGATCGCGCATGGACGAGCCGTAGAGCGGCGCCAGGTCGAGGTACGACGACGTCATCGACCTGTTTCCGTCCGGACCCCCGGAACGAAAGATGTCGTGAATTATGATGGACGCGTGATAGAAGAACATGGAAGATAGGCCGGCCGGGTTCTCACTGAAGTGGGCGTCATCGCGAGCCATGAGCAGGTCGAAAAGAATACCCGGGTCGGGCTTCACACCGTGAAGGCGCTTGGTCGGCCTCACGGTGCGGGCGTACGGCGAGCCGGCCTTTCCGACGTCGGGCTGAAGCACGTTGTTGCCTCGACCATCGGGCGTACGATACTGAAAGAGGCCGTCGTCGGGTAAGGGACCGCGCAGCACCACGTCCGTGTCCGGGACTGTGAACTGAACCATCTCGTCCGCGTCGGTCGCCACCGCCGGTTCGGGGGCGTCGGCGGCCTGGAAGGCGGCCCGGCCGCCGACATATGTCTGCGGCGGGTGCTGGAGGCCGGCCCAGAGCTTGTCAATGAGTCGGCTGGTGAGAACGGCGCGGGCTTCAGAGGTAGAGGGTAAGGATGTGAGGATGCCGATCAAGAGCTCCGTCGTGCTTCTCAAATGTCAGACTCAGGGCAAAATGTGCTACGGACGGGTCACTCCATTATTACCCCTTTTTATCGTCGAGGGGGGCGCCCCTACGGACATGGCTCAGCTCTTGAACGAGACCGACGAGCTCGGCTTCGGACGCCTGTTCTTGAATGCAGGCGTGATTGCGCCAGAGATCTACCAAAAGCTTGACTGGATCCTTGGAAGAGTCGGACAAGTGAAGCCGAGGGTCAGCGTAGGCCTCATCGGCCAGGAACTTTTCTGCCGTCGCCATGACTGAAAAGCATGAAGCAGCTCATGATACCGAGCGAAGGCTGGCAAGCCAGACCCTCCCGCTGTTATATAGGTCTCATCTTCGGCCATCAGCCGGCGGCACGAAGTGAGACGGAAGCACAAGCCGTGGAATCTGATTGGAACAGGACCAACGGATCGTCAGTTCGCTTCGGCCCGCCAACAGCAGGGTTACACACGATGCCCTGGTTCGGGCATCATCGACGGGATGCGACCCCATCGGCTCGTTTGGGGGCCGGCCGCCGCTGTGCCGTCAGTCGGTGAAGGAAGAGATAGAAGATGCATTATTAAGGCTTGCACGTTGCTTTGCTGGCATCGACTTTCTTCTTCTTGGGTGGCATCTCGGCTTTTCGATTCAGACTCGGAATAGCATCTGTGGCGTCACTTTTGGTCACGTTTTCCATCTGCTCGGGACGGAACAAGGGTTTTTGCGTCCTGCCACGCTGACTGCGTCACAGTCAGCCATCGGCCCCATCGTCATCGCAAGCCCGGACCCAAGCTCAGCCACTAAAATATGGGGTCCGGGTCTAAGGCATCTCCTCCTCCTCCTACTCCTCCTCTCCATCCATCCGTCCAGGCCTTCCGTCGTCTCACGGACCAGCTGCGACTGAGTCCAAGCGTCGGATGAAGCCCTATCTTGACGTCTTTCCCCTTATTTCTTTCCGCCCCTTCCCCCCCCGTTTCCCCTTTAGAAGAAGCAAGCCTCTACGCCGCAGACGAGGCGGCACGAATATGATCGTCAAAGGTCAAAGAATCGCAGGGTGAGACGTCGACATGCCTGTCCGCGACGACGTGGCGCCGCGAGCCAGCAGTCATAGATCGACTCTGTCGCTGCAGAAGACGCAAATCACCATCCATGTCTACGACCTGCTACCGGTGAGTGAGGGGGAAAAGGCTCCGCAAGGACTGTCGTCGTTTGCTGACTTACTCAGGCCGGTCGAGTCTCGTCCGTACTCTGGACCATCGGCGCCTCTTTACTCCACTCCGGTGTCGTCATCAACGGCCGTGAGTACGCCTACGGCGGACACGACCGGCGTGGAGTGACCGGCGTCTACTGGACCAAGCCCAAGGCCGAACCCCCTGGCGGCACGTTTCGTTGCGAAATCATCCACGGCTTCACCCTCGCCACCGCCGCCGAGATCGACGCCGTTCTTCACACCGCGTCCAACAAGTTCCTCGGCACATCGTACAATCTCCTCACCAGAAACTGCAACCATTTCACATCATACCTCTGCGAAAGGCTCACCGGCAACGCCGGTCCGGGATGGCTCAACCGCGCCGCTAGCATAGGCGTCGCCCTGCCGTGCGTCGTGCCGCGAGAATGGATAGACCCTCCGGAATACGAGACGGCCGATGGCGAACTGCTCGACAACGGCGGTGACCCGTCAGACGAGCAGGCTCACATGCTTTCACATCCTCGCCCGCGACTGCTGGCAGAGAATAGCGACGAGGAAGGTGGGAAGAGGAGCAAGCCTGTCTTGGACAGTAGCGGTCGACGGATACCCGCTGCGGAGAGGGCTCCGTCAGACGCCGGCTCCTAGACCGCCTGCGACGTATAGCCTGCGACGTATAACGACAACCTAATGGGCGAGGCGTTCTGGAGCGTTTTCAACGGTGGATTCTGGGGGGAATACCAACTGATTCAGGATGCGCTTCCCTTTCTTTTTTTTTTCATTGTTAGGCAGAGCATGGCATAATAGAACTGCGGCAGTTTTCGTCTCCTTCTTCTTCTTCTTCTCTTCTCTCTGGTTCCAAACTGTCCACACATTGATTGCAGATAGTACGTAGAAGGAGAATGCGCTCCTCCCCAACAGAATTGCGCGCACACTCTATATTCGTCGGGGCCCCGGGCTTCGACAACCACCAAACTTGAGTCTGGTCGAATCGCTTACTCTTGTGATTTTATGTCGGAAGAAGGCACCGTCGGGGCTCAAGAGTAGCTTGAGCATCGCCTGTCTGCCCTCACCATAACCGCGCAGGACGAGCTCCAACGCATTGATCTTGAGGTTCTTCTGCATCAGCCGCTCAAACACGTACTTCGCCAGGGAGTAAGCCGAGTCGAAGAGACCGCGGTTGGCCTTGAGGAAGCCAATGTTGCCACAGGAGAGTGAGATGATGGGATCGCGATTGGGCCTCGTAAACGTGATGTGACAGTTGTGCTTGTGAGCGTAGACGTGCAGGTGGTGCGGCTCCATAGACGGCGGCGGCTCATCGACCGACTGCTCCTGCGGGTTATCGAGTACCTTGGTATCGACCGGCGTCGACCGCCGAAGGCTTTCGAAGGCATCGAAATGCGCCGGGTCTGACCGGCCAGGCCGGCTGGTGGCCGTCTGCCGAGCACCGAAGAGGCCTTCGGAGATGCGTTTGTTCATCTCATTCGTCGTCTGGACGTCCCTGGCAGCCATCGTCGACTTCGGCTGGCCATGTAGTGAGCCGCCGAATTTCTTGCTCCGCTCGAAACTTGGCTGCGCCTTGTCCGATTTAGGGGATAAGAGGTCGGGATTGTAGAGTGAGGATCCGGCGCCGGTCCTACGAGAGGAGGTTGGCTGAGCCTTGTCTGGCTTGGAGAAATCGTAGTCGGCCGGCTGCGACGAAGCGTAGAGCGTACCGGCTATCTTGCTGTAATCGGAAGCTGATTGCTGATTGCTTTGACTGGCCATGACAGAGTCGTAAGGGGAAAGGGTACGTAAAGATGATGCATAAAGGTCGTCACGAGAATCCTGCTTCTTCCCTAAAGGAGGTTCGCCGGGTCGAAAGACGGTGGTCAAAGGGTTGATTTTCGGAGGGGCCCCGGGCCGTTCCTCGTCTCGCCATGAAGCCGCCGTCTGCGACAGGAAGCGAGGTCGCCGCGCAGGATTTGCCAGAGAGACGACAGTTCGAAGCGCCGAACGCCCGGCCAACGCCCGACTCATGTTCGAGCAGTGCGCCGAGTCCTGGTCAAGCTGGAGAAGTCGGCTTCGAGGAGACCCTTTTTTGGTGAATCAGATCATCATAGGATAGCTTCAAGCCTGGGATAGGATGCCAAGACCGGGCCGTGGATTAGCCGCAACACCGCCTGCTTATTCGGATCACCGTCTTCTGCTCGAGTCATTTGTAAGCCAGGAAGAAAAATTGCCTGCCGACCCACCTACACTTACAAGATCGTCGCCGTTGCGCTTCGACAGTCGCGGGACCGACCGTCTTCTTCTGCACGCCAGTATGGTCCGACGCGCACTGAGCACAGCATGTGCGCTCTCGAGAGCGGCTGCCCGTCCAGCCTACGCCTACGGAAGGTCTCCAGCCTATCGAAGGTTAGCCTCAGCAGTCCCGCGTTCTGTCCTGCGACTCGGCCCCAGTAATCCGTCTTCTTCCCTTCTGCCGCCACTCTCTTCTCGTGCCCTTTCATCACCACTCTCGCCTCGTTTCTGGCGTCAATTCCATCTCTCCAGTAGACAATGCCAAGACGAGAAGAAGCCCGGATCGACCGAGTCAAACAAAGACGAAGCGCCCAGGGTCAAGACGGCGCCGGACGGAGAGGAACCGGCCGACAAGGGCCCAGAAGCTAAGGGTCAAGACAATGAGCAAAAGACCGAGGGAGACGAGGCGAAGAAAGAAGACGGAGGAGAAAAGTCTGGAAAGGAGGATCTACCCCCTCCGCCGCCGCATGGCGACAAGACGCCGTGGCAGGTCTTCATGGAGACGATGAACAGCGAGTTCCAAAAGTCCAAGGAATGGAACGAGTCCACCAAGCAGATCGGCGCGGCGGCCCACCAGTTCACGGAGAGCGAGTCGGTGCGCCGGGCCCGCGAAGCCTACGAGCGGTCCACGGGCGCCGTATCGTCAACGGCATCCAGGGCGGTTAAGTCTACGGCAGGCGCCATCGGAAAGGGCGCTGCCTGGACGTGGGAAACGCCCGTGATGAAGGGCGTACGGCGGGCGGCCAACGTGACGGGCGAGGCTGTCGACAAGGCGACGAAGCCGATCCGCGACACCGAGGCGTACAAGAACGTCAAGGATGTCATCGACGACGGAAGCTCTTCGAGGTACGGCGGCTGGGTGGAGAAGGAAGAGCGGCGGAAGAAGCGAGCGCAGAAGCAGGCCGAGCACGCTGAGGGCGCGCCGCCGATTCCGGAGGAGGATGTCAAGTAAGCTCGTCCGTCCCTTTTTACCGTTTTTCCTTTCCCTTTGGTGGTCGAGGGGTGGAAGGCCCCGAGTAGGTAGCTGACGGTGAAGATGTACAGCGCCGGGACCAACTTGACAGTCCACAAGGACGCTGCTTGGAAGGACGCGTGGCGGGACTTTCGTGACTCGAACCGGCTGATGCAGGGCCTCTTCAACATGAAGGGCAAGTACGAGGAGTCTGAGAATCCATTCATCTCGACGGCACGGAGCATCACGGATCGCATCGGCGGCTTCTTCGCCGAGAACGAGACGGCGATGGTGATCAAGAAGTTCCGGTCGATGGACCCTTCGTTCCAGGTGGAGCCCTTCCTGCAGGACCTCCGCGAGTACATGCTTCCCGAGGTGCTGGACGCGTACGTCAAGGGCGACACGGAGACGCTCCGCCTCTGGCTCTCGGCGGCGCAGTACTCGGTCTACGAGGCGCTGACGAAGCAATACCTCCAAGCGGGCATGAAGTCGGACGGACGGATCCTCGACATACGGAACGTGGACATCTTGCGAGCCCGCCTCCTGGACCCGGGCGAAGTGCCCGTCTTCATCATCACCTGCCGCACGCAAGAGGTTCACGTCTACCGCAACGCCAAGACGAACAAGCTGGCGGCCGGGATGGAGGACAAGGTACAGCTGGTGACGTACGCCATCGGCATGACGCGCGTGGCCGAGGACGTCAACAACCCGGAGACGAGGGGATGGCGGATGATTGAGATGCAGAAGAGCGGGAGAGATTGGTATTGAGCCGTTGCCCCTTGTGTGTCACGGCGTGTGTAGCCTATAGGTGTATGTATGCCTACTTCTACCTACCCATCTTCCTAGTAGGCAGATTCATGTATGTGTATAGGTTGGTGTGTATGGTTGTTGTTGATGATGTTAAAACCCCCAACGCCGCTCCGGATGGGTTCGCAATCACGAAACTGGCAAAGGCGCAAAGAGACAAGGCGTTGAAGAACTTTCAGGAGTCTAAAAGGAGAGAATAACTACGGATATATATATCTATCTAGTTGCTGAAGTTGCCGCGTGCCATGTGTGATAGCTACGGATATCCGTAAAGTGTTTTACTGCATGGAGTGCAAGCAGCGTCGGGTCTTGGAAGACGTTTCCCGGCTTCTCGACTCGGAGACGAAGCCGTTTAGAAGCGAGCTGGAAACAAGGGGATACCGGCGCCAGCTCTCTGTAGGCATTGCTGGACCGGGATAATTCATGGATAGAGGTGTACGGATAAAGGGTGTTGATATGTAGCGTCTAGAATACAATTGCTGAGCGATTGAAAAGAAACCAAAGGCTTGTTGTTAATAGTAGGTTTTCTCGAATGCAAAAAATCTCGGGGGAATATGCAAAGGGCGTAACATCGCCAATCATCTTTCACAGCTCAATAATTTCAATATCTTCAGAGCAGACTAATACGTCTGATAATCTCATAATAATGGGGTGCTTTGCAGGAGGGGCATGACCCCAACTTTCTCACCGCAGCAATTGGATGAATCACATGGGGGGCTTCCCAAATTTGATAAGAGCTCAAAAATCTTGGAGAAACGGGGAATTGAACCCCGGACCTTCTACAGACACTTCGCAGATGCAAAGCAGATGTGATAACCCCTACACCATTTCCCCGAGGGCAATTAGCAAGGATTCATCTTAACAAGTCCTATCAATCTGTCACAAATCCAGCGAAAGAATGGGAGGCAGGCGAGTCGATCGACCTGGTATCCTTTCACTGACAGCTGTAATCTGCAATGACGGCAGCGATCAACGCAGTATACCTATGCTGAAAAGGCTCTCTCTCCCGTTCTATCCGTATTTCTTTCTATTGCTTTGTATCGAATATTAGACACTACTTTAGGGCAGCAAGCATAGCAAATAGCATCCGCGGCAGCTGCAACCTCTTATTAACGAACCGGTCATCTGACGTCGCAGCGTAATAACGCCCCCCTACCCTACATCATCTCGTCATCTCCCCGACATCATCAACCCGAACCTCGGCTCTACGACGTAAACCACCATCGAACGTATCCCCAACCGCCTTCACCCGCTACCTATCAACCGACAGCAAAATGGAGTACGTCGAGCACCGTCTAAGCCAGGAATCCCTCCAAAGCGCCCAGTCCGTTCTCCTCCCTCCCCAATCCCATCCTCCCATCACCACCGAAGACACTGAAAGGCAAAGGAAAGCTAACCTAAACCACACATCAAGCACAACCGCCATCCTCACACCTCTAAACCTCCTCCTCGCCACAACCCTCCTCTACACAATCTACAGAGCAATCTCCCCCCCGTCCCACAAATACCCAGAGCCGATCCCCCCCCAAGCCCCGATCCTCTTCCGAACATACACACCAAGGTCCCTCCTCCCCTTCAACGGAAAGGACTCGCCGCACATCTACCTCGCCGTCCGAGGCCGCGTCTTCGACGTCTCCCGCGGCGCCTCCTTCTACGGCCCCCAGGGTCCGTACGCAAACTTCGCCGGCAGGGATGCTAGCCGTGGCCTCGCCCTCGGGAGCTTCGATCCGGATGTCTTGACGGAGGACCTTGACGGCCCGCTCGATACCCTTCATGACCTCGATGCCTCTGAGCTGGAGGCTTTGACCGGTTGGGAGGAGAGGTTCTCGGACAAGTATCATGTTGTTGGGAGGCTTGTTTCTGTCGACGATTTCAAGGCTTTGGGAAAGGACGGCTCGGCTTGAATAGCGAGCCCAAGGTTTGGTCACTTTCATCAGAAAGTAGAATGCAAGCATGGCAGTCATTATAATGATCATTGCTCCTTTTGGGCGTCCCCAGCACGATCACCGGCTTCTCAACTGAACAGTAAAGTCGTCAATCAGTAGCAAGCTACTCGCTGTCATCGCCCGCTATCCACATCACCACCGTCTCTACCTACCTAGGTAATACCTCCCAGTAGACAAAAATTTGGGATACCACATAGTTCATGTACAGGAAATGATGACAAGAAAGAAAAAGAAGCCCAACGCCGTGCAATGCTCAATTACAAGAGTGGACGCCCCTTCTTACTTTTAAAACGCTTCAAGACCACCCAACGCTATACCAGATTTCGGGCCCCGAAAAGAAAGAACGATGAGACGAGAAAAGGAGGAGGACGAGGAGAAGGAGGAGGAGGTAGGGAGGAAAAGGACAACAAGGAGGGGAGGGAATGGAAGGAAAAAGACCATCACCTCTTCTCCTCATCGTCCATCGTCAGCCCCGCCGCAGCCCTGCGCAGGATGGCCGCCGTCTTGAGAATGATTCGGTTCGCCAGCTTCCAGTCACCAGCCTCGATCGAGTCGCGGATGGCCGGAAAGACGGCGACGTCGCGCGTCGACCATAGTTGAGGCCCGTAGACGACGTGTTTGTACTGCGTGCGGTTCGGGATCTGGAGAACAACAGAAAAAAAGGGGTCGAAGAAGATCAACGTCAGCCATGTGTGTTGAGTGAGAGGAAAGAGAGAGGGAGAGAGAGGAAGAGGGAAAGCCTCACGCCGCCGCCAAGCTCCAAGTCAAGCAAGGCCGTCTCAAAGGCAGCCTTCCTGTCGTTGTACCGGAAGCGCCGGTTCCGCAGCTCGACAGCCTCGCGTCCCTCCGTCGTCAGCACCAGCCGATCCCACTCGCGCTCCCAGCCGTCAAAGGTCCGCGCGTTGCGGTCGGCCGTCTCCGCCGCATCGGTCAGCTCCCGGAGCACTCGCTGCTGCTCCCCCTCCTTGGCCGCGTCCCGTCGTTTCCGCTGCTCCTTGCGTCCCTCTTCGCGTCTCTGCCTCGCCTTCAGCCAGGCCTTCAGGTCGGCGACACCCTCCTTCAGGCTTTCGCCGTAGGCCGTCATCCCGAGCGGCACCACCGGCCGATCCGCCAGGTCGAGGAGCAGCACGCCCACCAGCTGCGCCAGGAGCACGTGGTTCGCGAACCCCGGGTCGACCACGTCCTCGACCAGCGCGAGCCTGTCGAAGCTCGAGTGAGCGGCGGCGATGCCCTTGTCGTCTGCGTCGTCGACGAAGGCCAGGTCGAGCGAGCTGGCGCCGGCCATGTGCTGCAGCGCGGCGTAGTCGCCTCCCGCGCCGAGGCCGGCCAGCTTCTGTCGGCCCCAAGACTTGTTCCACAGCGCGCTGAGCGTCGCGTTGGCCCGCTGGTCGAAGACGTGCTCCATGGCCCGCTCCAGCGGCCGCTGCAGCGCCGGCGAGCCCGCCGCCTGGAGGCGCGAGCCGGCCACGGCGGCGTCGAGGTTGATGTAGGCGTAGGCCTCGTCCCGTAGACGCTGGGCCGACTTCTCCACGAACTCGGTCGAACCCATCAAGTTGTACGTCGCGCCGTCCCACGACATGAACTCGATGGTCCGCAGCGGCCGCCAGCCGCGCTCGACCATGCCGCCGAAGATGCGCGCCAGCTCGATCATGACGGCGGTGCCGGCGTGCGGGTCGGAGGCTCCAAACGCCCACGCGTCGCGGTGGTTGCCCAACATGACGGACCTCTGGGCCTGCTCCCGGCCGACGATCCTGCCGTACACGTTCCAGATGCGCTGGTTCTCGATCTCCTCCTGCTCGTTGCGCAGCCGCACGACGGGCGACGACCGGTTGCCGGTCCACCAGCCGGCGTCGCCGAGGTCCGGCACGCCTCCCACCCAGCCGGCCGGCACGCGTTCGCCGTGACCCTGCAACCGCCGCAGCAGCTCATGCGCGTCGCGCCAGGCCAGCGGCAGGCTCGGGATGCCCACCAGGCCGGCCGCGTCGGCCACCTTCATGCGCGGCTCGTGTTTCTTGCTCTCCCAGCCGGGCGTCAGCACGTCGCCGGCCACCCAGCCCGCGAGGCCGACCGAGTCGCGCCGGACGCCGTCGGTGGGCATCCAGCGGCCGCGCGGCGCCACGTCGCCCCGCTCGAAGCCGTCGTCGGCCGGGTCCGTGTAGATGATGCAGCCTGCGAAGCCGGCCAGCTCGGCCGCCTTGACCTGCAGCGCCGCGACCGACGAGCCGCGGTGACGGCGCACGAGGGCGACAGCGCCGCGCGTGTCTATGCCGCGGGCCTGCAGATGGGCAAAGTCGTCGCGCGAGCCGTAGTTGGCGTACATGAGCGGGCCACGGACGTCGCCCGACTTGGACAGGCCGTGGAAAGCGTACGTCTGCCGCCCGGCCGTCTCGCCGCCCATCTCGTCTTCGTCCAGCCTGGCGGTCCAGGGGGCGGCCTCGTCGACGATCTCGATGGCGCGACCGTCCTGGCGTGGATAGTTGACGTAGACGTTGTACTCGTCAAGCTCGATGGCGTCGAGCCCGGCCCGGCTGAACATGGTCTCCATGTCCGTGGCGGTAGCGAAGTCGCCCTCGGTGCCGGCGACGTGAGCGTAGTTGGAGTAATGCAAGACGGAAGCACGCAGCCTCATGGACTCGACGTTCGTCATGATGTGTTGGCGCAAATCCTCCGGGTCAAGGCGTGGGTAACGTGCGTCGCTGGAGCTGGAGAAGAAGATGATGCCAATGGACACGAGAAAGATGCAAATCAGGAAGAGAATGCCGAACTTGCGCAGGCGATCCTTATCGTCCTCGTTCAGTCTCAGGCGTGGACGGAAAGCTACCCCGTCCTCGGCGTCAAGAGCAGCGGCAACGGCAGAGCGGAGGCGAGACATCTTAGGCCATGTCCAACGCGGCAAGGAGAAGCTGGGGAGCATCTTAGGCCAGGAGGAGCCTCGTGACGGCGGCGGCGGCTCCTCAATCTCCATCTGCTCCAACTCGTTCCGCATGTTGATAGCGTCGTCGTCGTCGTCGTCATCATCGTCGTCATCGTCGCGGTCGATGCGGAACCCAAGCAGGCTATCCTCGTCATCCGTCTCGACCGTAGGGGGCCGGTAGCCACGTGTACGGCTGGAGACCTGGCCAGCGGTCGTTACCCGGTCAAGGAGTCGTGACTGGACGTCGTTTTCTTCTTCGTCGGATGATCGGCGAAAGGAAGCGCCATGGCTGCTGCGACTGCCACTGGCCAGAGCCTGATCGTAGGATGGAGGCACCGGATGATAGAACGGCTGTTTCTCCGGAGCCATGTCGTCTGGAGACCGGATGAATGCGAGAAGGCGCTCGCATCAGCGTCGCGAGCCAGAAGAAAAAGGGGGGGGGGATTGGACGGGAGGTCTGTCTCTCTCTCGGAAGGGTATGGTGAACAGGTGTGGCGAGTTGGGTAGAGAGGCTGAGTTAAGTCCCTGACCTGATGAGAGAGAATGGGTAAAGAATGTGTAGAAGATGATGAAGGCCTTGGAGTACCTATCCGTAGACCGAAGAGGAAAAAAAAATCAAAAAGAGAGGCCTATCCGTATAGCTGCAGCAGCTAAAGCGGATGAGAACGCTGTGATGCTGATGCAGAAAGAAGGATAGGTGCAGCAGGGGTGCCGAGTCTCAGCGCGGTTTTGGCCGGGCCAGTGGAGTGGCGGCGGCGGGTCGTGCCTCGCCGCAGTACCCTCTACAGTGGCTATATGTACTGATTACTGCCTACCTCAGGCCGGCCATCCGCCGTAAGGCGCGCTGCACCTCAGCGGTTGAAGGAAGCCCACAGCCACTACGGGCTAGAGGCCAGAGAGAGGCTGCCACTTGTGCAGGGAATGCAACGCTATCCGAGAGTGGCGCAGGTCCCCCTCTACATAAAAACCCCTAATAACCTACCTACGCACGACTGCGCCTCACCCTTATTTACGGCGTACGATGATATCGAAAGAAAATGAGGCTAGAGCTGATTGTCCAGTCCTCGACAGAGATCATAATTGGCACTGTGACTTTTCATCTGGGTAACCGCGTTGAACACCGTATGCGAGTCTCACCCCCTTTCCCGGCGCACGGTAGGTCGATACCCCCTTTCCCCCCCCTCCCCTTCATCGTCAGGGGTTTCCCTCTCACCACGATGATAGAAAATAGCTTCTTCTTCTTCTTCTTCTTCTTCTTCTTCTTCTTCTTCCCCCAAGAGACACGGCATTCGTGCCTCCCCACCTACGACCTAGGTAGGTACCTACCTACACTCGCATCTACTGGTATCATGCACACGCCGTAGTCCATCATCACTCACCCATCCCCCCCCTTCTCTGCTTCCTTTCCCCCTTCAAACCATTTCGTTCGCCCCAAATCAACAACTCGCCTGCCTGGAATACCCACGTAGCTATCTAGCTCGGATACAGCACCACGCCTTCATACTGCCTGCTCCGGATATTCTCCAGCGTCTGATGGAAGTGCTTCTTACTCGTCTCGATCGAGCTCGACTCCTGTTGATTGCCCGCCAGGTTGGAGTGAATCAGCTCAATGAGGCCGTTGAGATACTTGGTCGTAACCTATCAACGTTGGAGTGAGCACATGTTATGGATCGTTGTCGTCCTTTGAACCAGGGGGGGGGGGTGGCCAGGGGGTGGCAGAAAGGAGAAGAGGACTCACCGATTCGTTCTGCTGATCAAAGTAGTACACGTAACGATCCAGTATCTCGACAAACAGCTCAATCGAAGTCGCAGTCTCCATGCACGAGTCGGCCACTCGCAACGCCCGCTGCAGACACTCGAGCACCCGCTTGCCATCGCGATAGAGCTGCTGCGACGACCGTGTTAGTTGGTTGAGGGAAAGAAGAAAAAAAAAGCAATCGGCACGAGAGGGGGGGGGGACTCACCTCAGTCGCCTCCGACTCGCCGCCTCCGCTCCCCCCGGCCGTTGCCCACCACAGGTGGCTGGCTAGATAGACGGCTCGGCACTGGTCCGGCTTGCGCAGCAGCTTGCTTCCGTGCTGGGCGCACTTCGTGATGAGCGTGTCGTAGTTCTCCTTGCCAAAGTTGCGCGTCTGGTGAAGCGACGAGGCGATGACGCACACGGCCTGGAACTGCGACTTGGAGTCGGTCACGGCCTCCTCGTACACGGTAAAGGCCTGCGCGTAGAATTCGTAGGCCGCCTCCTCGAAGCCCGTCATGTCGGCCGTCTGGCCCGCGCTGCAGAAGAGGCGCAGCGCCAGGTCGGCCGCGCCCGAGCCGTTGACGCGCGTGTACAGGTCGCTGAGCGCGGAGTGCACCAGCTTGAAGAGGACGTTGCACTGCGTCTCCCAGTTGTCGTCGTAGTGCTCGCGCGCCTTGAAGCGCCTCGCCAGCTTGAGGCAGGCCGTCATCAGCGGCGGGGTCGTTATCCTGACCCTGTCGTTGCCCTCGGCCAGGGCCTTGCGCGCCATCTGCACCAATTCCAGCTGCGTGTCGTTGTTCTCGGCCTGCAGCAGGTGAATCATGCGCGCGAGCCAGCCCTGCTCCTCCTGCGTCTCGTCCGTCTCGGCCGGCGCCGCCGCCGCCCGCCTCTGCGGCGCGCCCGGGTATGTCGCCGGCGAGCCTTCCTTGATGAGGACCGACATGATGTCGAGGATGCTGGCCAGCTGCTGCGTCCGTGTGATCTTGATCTGGTCGCGGAGGAGGGTTCGCGCGACCCCGCCGGCCACCGCCCGCCGTGTCGGATACGACTGGCACTGGAACAGGGGCACGTACGTCGGTAGCGACAGCGCCGTGAACATGGACACGTACCGCGTGAGCGGTGCCTGCAGAAGCGCCAGGAGGCTCTGCTGCGCCGCGGACGAGTGCAAGTCGGCGTTGTTCATGTTCTCCTTGGTCTTGGTCGTGGCGTAGGCGAGGATCTGGTCGACGTAGTCCAGGCGGTCAGGATAGTTGTTGAGCGCCAGGTTGCAGAGCGAAACGAGAAGTGCGATGGTGTCTTGTATGGGTAGATGCTGGGCCTCGACCAGGTTCTTGACTTGGGTGAAGAAAATGTCATAGAGCTGGACGTTGTTGCCGTCCGTGGCCTCGCGTCCGTTTACTGTTTCTGAGGAGGCGTCTTTACGACCCTGTCCCGGCTGCTGCTGCTGCTCCGAACTATCCTCCTGGCTCTCGCCGTTGGCCGGACTCGGGGCGGCAGCATCTCCGTCATGCAGCGCCGAGGCGGGTATTTGGGGCGCATCTTTCGAGAGGGTGACGCCCTGCAGCAGGTTTGCCAGCGCCTCGGCCTCGACCTTGGCTTGCTGTGCGGCGCCCTTTTCCTTGCTGGGTCTCTCGCGGTCGGCGTACTCGGATAGACGATCCATGAGGCCGATGACGATGGCCTTGACGTCGACGTGGGGGTTCAGTCGCGAGACGGCGGCGAGGTATTGATCGAGAGTATGAAGGTGGAATTCGTCCGGGAAGACCTGGGTGATGACCTCGAGCAGATACTCCTGCGCCAGCACGTCGCGACACTGCACTACTTGCTCCAACAGCGGGGCGAGGATGGTGGATTTGTAGGTTTCCAGATCGACCAGCTGGCTGAGACGGACGATGTTGCTTCCGACCAGCAACTGCAGCTCCTTGCGCTCACGGATGCGGTGCTCGCGCTCCCTCGAATGGCCCTGGTGCTGCAGCCGCACCCACAGCTTGTTCATCTCGACGAAGTTGGTGAGGATAAAGTTGATGGAGTCGGCAAGATTGCCGTCGGGCCCGTCGCTGTCGGTGGTGGGCAGAAAGTCGCGGGCTTGCCCGGAGAGATAGTAACGGAGGAAGAGGCCGCGTATCGGGTGCTGAACGCCGCGGCTCATGTCCATCATGTCCTTCATGAGCTCCTTGACGGGCGCGTCGGCGATGGACATGTAGGCGGTGCCGACGGTGATCATGAGGTACATTCGCGGGATGATGTTGCCGGCGTACTGCACCAACTCGTACAGGTCGGCTAAGTGATTGACTGGGTGGTTCTCGCGGAGGTGGACCGACAGGTAGCGAAGGGCGTCGAAGACGGCCATGTATAGCTCGTAGTACTGCTTTGGGCCGAGGCTGCTGGTGCGAAGCTCAGATACGAGCGTCGAACTAGCCAAGATGTCAGAGGAGGGAGATGAAGGGGAGGAAGAGGGGAGAGGGCAAAGGATGACGAACCAGCACTTGAGAGCATCCATGAGCTTGCCGGGCGTGTCGAGGCATTTCCGCATGAGCGACGTTTGCTGCCGCACCGCCGCCAGCGCATCCTCGAGCAGACGGGCCTGATCCTCGGGAAGCGCTGGGGTCGTCATGGTATCTTGGATCGTCTTATCGTCGTCTCGTCGTCTTCGTCTTGGTCGGCGTCGTCCACGTGGAGGGGCCCGAGGAGGGGGAAATTCAGGCCGTCATGGAAAGCCGCGGTGACGAGATGCTTGGCAGGCGGCAGATAGAGAGAGAGAGAGAGAGCGCGAATGGCCAATGACAGAAGGGGTTTTTTCCTGCAGGAGGAGGCGGGAGACGAGGCTGACGAAGATGGGTAAACGATAGGGGTGGCGCTGGTGATGGGAAAGGTCGCTTGGCTGAGTCGGATCGAAGGGGCTTTGGGTCTGACTCGGATGTGCCAATAGTAAAATAGCTTGCCTCCCGGGGTGAAGTTGTGACGCGCAACGAAGGTGGTGTCACGTGAGCACCGGAGTTGAACCTCTTGGGAAGCGCAAGTTTGGGATTGATTATCGTCATGGGCGAATCAGCTGCGGAATACCTGCAGACGAGACGAGCAGGCAAGGGAGGTTGTAGTATGCGTGAGAGGAGGATGAAGAGAACGGAGAAGAAGTGAGCCGTGTTACGTATATAATCATTCATTCATTCATTCATTCATTCACAGTCTTGGGTCTTGATATCTCCCTCCCTACCTACTACCTACAGGCTACATACACACATACACACACACACACCCTGGATATTGTCCGTCCACGATTCATCCAACCAAAATCTTGCTGTGATCTTTCGTCCTGAGAGATGAGCAAGAAATGAAAAAGAAAAAAAAAGAAGCTTCAAAAAGATAATGACGTCAAAGAAAGGAAAATACAAATCCAAATTCCCCCGTCGCCTATCTAGGTACCCTTCCTACCACTTGATCACCTTTTGCGGGAAGAATTCGTCAATCAAGTCGAGATAGTAAGGCTTCAGCTCTTCGACAGACGGTACGTCGTCACTCTTGCTGTACAGATCGTACGGGTTAAACGCCTGGACGGCCATGAGCATCTCCTCGTCCTTTTCGCACATCAGATGCTTGTAGGCGCCCTCGCGGTGCCAAGGGTAAAACGAGTGGTAACGGATCATGGCCAGCGCCTCGTCCGGAAGGGTGGACTGATCGCGGACGACGTGGTAGAGGTACTCGTCGTGGCCCCAGCTGAGCATGACGTTGTCGAGCCCGCAGTTGGGCGTGTAGATGCCGTACTTGGTCTTGTAGACCGGGTTCTTGCTGTCCGGGTTGCCGGCGAAGGTTTCCGAAAGGATGATGCGCTCGTCGAAGGCACATCCGACGGGGAAGGTATCGCCGACGACATCCCACTGACCCTGCGTCTCGAGCTCGGGGAAGAAGAGCATCAACTTGCCGAGATCGTGAATGAGCCCCGTAACCTGCATCCATCGAGGCTTGCCATCACGTCGAATGGCCTCTGCCGACTGCAAAAGATGCTCGATCTGCGAGAGCGAAGTGTCCGGGTCCGACTCGTCCACGAGCGTGTCGAGTTTCTCCATGGCTTGCCAGATGGTCATCTCGGGCCGGACGCGAAGAGGGTTGCGAAAGCGGTTGCGAGCCGCCAGGTTGTGAGCGACGGTTTGCCGTTCGTGCTGCGTCTGATAAAAGGTCTTGACCCGGTCGCAGGCGTCATTGTACTGCCGGAAGTTGGTCTTGTCCTTGTTGGAGTCGAAGGCCGAGGCGGCGTCGTACTTGATGCAGTTGACGTCGTCGATGGCGTCCGAGATGGTATCGATGTCGAGGCCGTGGCTGATCGAAGGGGGAGCTTCGACGAGCGCTGCAGGAGCCATTTTTTCTTTGTGTTGGACGATTTTGCTGGATGGAAAGATGCCCGGAGGATGAAAGGTATGAGGAGGAGGAGGAGGAGGTGAAGAAGAAGAAGAAGAAGAAGTGACAGAAGAAGACGACGAGAAGTGTAGGTATAGGAAGTTGAACAAAAGGTAACTGACAAACAAACAAGGATAAGGATGAATGCCAAGAGGAGGAAGAAGAAGAAGAAGGAGAAGAAAACAAGGACTAGAGGCAGAGTGATATAAATAGGTGAATATCAGGTTAGAGTGAGAGGAGACGGAGGAGGAAGAGCTGTAGTAGGACAGGAGTCAAAGTATGTATGTATGTATGCAGACTTGACTGATAAGCCTACAGCATCAAACAAAGATTGCCCCTTCACAGCAAAGAAGACGACGATACTACGCAATCAGAAGCGACGCGTAACGGCATCATGCCCGATCTATATACATATGTAGGTAGGTATGCATATACATACATACGGACCGTGACAAAAGGTCGCTTCATCATAGGTTAGGAGTTTCTTCCCCCTCCATTCCCTTTTCCTCTTCTCCTCTCCTCTCCTCTCCTCTCCTCCCCCCCCCCTTTTGACCTTCTCTCCACACCCCTTTTTTACTGCGCCGCCCCCCCCTTTTTCCCCTACTACCCCCGGGGAGACCCGCAACCGTAAAGCGGCGGACCTCATCATCCAGAGGGCCTCGTCCGCCGCCGACTCTCTCTCTTCTTTTTTTTCCCTCCTACCTTTTCCCCCCCCAATCATCGTCATATGCTTCTTCTTCCGTCCCCGGAACCGCAATTCCACCCCCCGGTCAGCCCAGCCCTCGTAAACGCCAACCACTGCAGGTCCCCTCTAGGCTCTAGCTCTCCCCCCCCCCCATGTTCTTTGATCCCTCTCCGCATGAAGAAGACATCCCTCCCTCCCT
Organism: Ophiocordyceps camponoti-leonardi (nom. inval.); assembly: GCA_003339455.1. Lineage (NCBI taxonomy): Eukaryota > Fungi > Ascomycota > Sordariomycetes > Hypocreales > Ophiocordycipitaceae > Ophiocordyceps > Ophiocordyceps camponoti-leonardi. Next base: position 147,963 of record PDHP01000023.1, on the reverse strand, counting down.
CCCTCCTTGTCGTCCCGCGTTGACACCGGCGAGAGTTGCCACTTCGAGAGCCCCCCTCTCCCCCCCCCCCCCCGCTTAACCCTCTCGGGCATCGGTCTCCGGGCCGTGGAGGGGCCGGACCGCCGTCCGTTGCCTAATGCGGTACCAAACTGGCGGCGCCTACTAGCAGGTAGTCAATGCCTCTACCGTTTTGGAGAGCCCCACGGTCTTCGGCAGATGTTAGTCGTCTCACGAGCCGCCTGCCGTTGTTTCGTTGTTTCTGCCCTGTCCCCTGCGTCTTTGCAGATATGTATGTATGTACGGATATGTATGCCATGGATATACATAGGTAGTTTGCGGCTTGGCTTTGGTGGCCCTGTCAGTCACAAGGGTCAATCACAAGGGCTGTCCTTCCTTCGTCAAGGACCGGGGCTTGTTCGCCGCGTGTCATGGCACATTTCTGCTGAATCGCCGTCTGGGGTAAAAGATGCTGACGACGAGTTCCGGAGGCAGTGTCTGTCATTGGTTCTTTTTACCTTTAACACGGCCCAAGTATGTATGGTTTCCTGTCATCTCATCGTTTCTCAGAAATCCTGGAGAAAGGACGGCATCGTGCGAGTCAGGGCTGCAGTAGATTCTCTTCCGTATCTCTTTCCACCCCATCCAGTATCCTTATGACGGTTGCCGTCTATTTCTTGTGAATACGTAGGTTTCCACCCATCACCTGCTGTGAATCTAATTGTCCACCTCCAGTCCTCACTACCAGTTCCTAGGACTCATCTCGTGCCTTCGCCCACATCATGTTCCTACCCAAGATGGATGCCTCGTAACTCGTATCGGCCGTTGAAGCCGCTACGGGCGAAACAGCAGTGACTGATACTCGACGAATGGGAACACGATATGCCCGACCACGAGTCAAAGCGACGATGTGCGGGGATGGCGTCTCCCCCCCCCCCCCCCGATTCATGAACTTCCATATCACGATTGGTTTTTAACAACCTCTCACCGTCCGAAGCCGCACGAAAAAAAAAAGTCTTGCCGTCCCGCGGGCCGCTCGGCAAGCCGGTTGATTTCTATGCGGTACCGTTTCGTTCACCATCATGGTTGAGTGCGACATCAGCAGTTATCCCCGAGTCATACATACATCCTGTCATCCCCAGACGGACGGGTGCTACGTTGATCGATCTACCACGACAAGCCCGGGGGGGGGGGGGGGGGGGGGGGGCCCAGACAACGTCGTCACCCGGGGCCGGCTTCTCTTCCTCCTCGTCACCACCTCCCCCCCCCCCC
>PDHP01000023.1:129638-146684 GCA_003339455.1 Ophiocordyceps camponoti-leonardi (nom. inval.) | reverse complement strand
GCGGTTGGTCGCCCGCTGCGGTGCCCGGCGTGTTTGGGCGGGGGCGCCGGTCTTGGTGTGGGTGGGGGGGGGGGGGGGGGGGGCAGTGCAGAAAACTGCTTGAATCGCGGTCTGGTCTTCTTCCTCTACTGATCAACGTCACTGCCCGCCCTGCCGATCTCATGGTTTGCTGCGTGTCAGAGCCGGCATTTCTCGTTTTCGTGAGCAGCGAACGGGATTCTGCTTTTGGTGAATAAGTCTGCAGCTCTCGTCACCAGCCTTGTTGGTCGTACAACTCGGGCTCTCTCTCTCTCACTCTCTCTCACCGCACTTGCGGCCGTTCTCCCATGCGTTGCGCTCAACTGAACCAACAGCAAGTACGTAAATCCCACTTCTCTCTTCTCCCCGAATGAAAAACTCTTCTCAGAGTCAGGTGGCCTCGAGTGCGTCGGCGAGTACGGGATACTGAAGAAGTTCGAGCTCGCAACCCAGGTATAGCGTTGCCAATATCGTGCTCTATCGATGCTGCTAGCCGTAGACGCATGACAACTTGGGGAGGAGTGCAGTGATGTCTGGACACGGCTGTTCTAGTTGGGAATTATTGGGCATCTGAAAACAAGGCGTCTTCTCGTGCGAGTCGGAGATTTTTGTTGGTGACGAGAAGAAAAGTCGTGATGCAGGAACAGGCAGCTCCTTAGTCAGCCGGGACATGATTGGCAAACCACCTAGTATGTACTATCCGTGCCTACCTCTCTCCTACCACCTTAGTACTTTATCGAGTTAAGAAAAGTTTGGCGGATAGGCCTAGGGATCGTGGCAACGACCGGGGCTCTGGATTGTTCTCGGCAGCGGAGACTTGAAAGAATAAGCAGCTAGAATACCTAGATGTAGTTGCTGCCGTTGGCACATCAGCCAGAGGGCATCATTTAGACGCGCTTGTTGGTTGCCACACACACACACACACCCGACAGGCAGGACGGTGGCTTTCAGGGTCAAGGGCTTGTAGTTGGTCAGGGCAATCAAGCCATCTCCCGATGATTTGCTACCGACAAGGCGGCAGAGGACTGCTGTGAGACGCAGGAACAGGGGGAGGGGACCATCGATCAAGGACAACAGAACTGGATGGAACCAGACGTTGATGAATCTGATTCGTAGAGAGGAAAAGCAGCCCGGGAGGAGGAACCGTGAGGAAGGATACATTGTTATATATCAGGTAGAGAAAGGGGTTCGTGGCAAAGACTTGTAAAAACCATTTCTGTTTCTTTCGAGAGTTCAAGGATTCGTCCGCACACACATGATATCCATACGGATACATAGAAGAGCGTACGAATACCTACCAGGAGCAAGGAGCCGGTTCCTAGTATGTAATCATGGCCAATGGCATCGGCTAGGATCACGTCAAGTACTCCGTATAGAGGAAGCTGTATGTACGGCACACCCAGGTCTTGGTGATGCGCCAAGAGCAACGAGTTCACCGCCTCCGATCTCGTAGGAAGTCCTTGGCACGGGTCCGCGCCGACATTTACACATGTTTGTAAGTAATGGTAACAGATGAAGTAATATGGACGGATGATGAAGCGGGCAGTTCTCCGGCTTGGGGCGGTGCGAGGCCTTGTTTCTGGTTGTTTTGCATTGGAGGTCGGTCACTGATTAGGAAGGGTTCCGATGGGCGATAGGCTGATAGGCGATGATGGCTGGGGGGAGTCTTAGTCAGCAGACACGATAAGATGAAGAGCTTCAGAGCCTCAGAGGTGGTTGATCATCGAGGATCATCAACAAATAATCAATTGAAAAGAGATGAATCTTTACGGATACTTTTCTGAATATACGGGTCCTGTTCATTTCTCCGCCCATAAGCCCGGTTGTTTCTACGAAAGTCCTAGTCCTATCCGTACAGCCTGCAGACCGCTTGATGGAGTACGAGGGTACTGTAGCCGTAGGAGTTGTCGCTCTATCTACGGATACTCCGTCTTCGTACTGGAGGTATGATGTAGTATCCCTACGAGAGACATGCCTGCTTGCATGCATCCTCACGCCGCTCGCCGGTGATGAGGATAAGCGGTGCAGTACGGATATGCGCACAAGTGGTAATAGCCGGGTACTATCTATCCGTAGCATGTATGTATGTACGGATATCTGTGACTGAGTGATTCTATCCGTACAACGTATGTCTAAAAAGGGGTATAGGTATCAATGTCATATCAGTTATCACACTGTAAAAAGTCAAGGAAGAATTTAATGATTAGTATCCGTAGAGGAGAGCTGCGCTGCGAGCCTGCGACTCGAGAGATGCACGATGCACCTTGCTCTGCTAGCAGCAGTCCCCGGGTACGGGTACGGGTACTAAGGGGAAGCTGATACCTCGAATAATGCCTGTAGCCTGCACATAAAGTACGGTACTCCGTACGGAATCTGTGAGGATACACGAGAAAAAAAAACAAAACAGAGAGAAGACAGAGAAGAGAGAGAGAGAAAGAAAGAAACGAGAGTGAATCAGAGACAAGAGTGTGAGAGCAGTGCATCGATAATAAGCGCCAACCCGCGAGAACCCCGGTCGTCTCTGTAGATGCTGATTGCTAATGCTAAAGATAATGCATAAGTACCCAGGTACGGACATTGCCGCCCCATAGTGCTCACATCTTCGCGTGCAGTGGTAGAGGCTAAATAGGTACTGTCTACCCTTTTGTATAACCAAACGGTCAGTCTCTGCTATCGCCTCTTCGGCTCTTTCTCTTTCTTCTCAAGTTCTCTCACTCACTCTCTACCCATCTCTCTCACGCTCGTTTCTCACCTTCTCTCCCTCTCCTCGTCTCCTCATCTCCTCGTCTCCTCGTCTCCTCCTCCCTCTAGCGATCCCTTCTTCTACTATTACCTACTACCTCTTGCTTCGCTCTCGACCACCTACTACTGCTACTATCTCTCCCTCTCTCCCTCTTTCTCTCCTCTTCTGCCTCCTCCTCCTCCTCGACCTCTCCCTCTCTCTTCCACCACCTCTCACCTTCTCTCTCTCTCTAATTTAAATTATATATTCTCCCTCTCGTCTATCTATTCTTCCCTCTCTCTATGCGCTTTCCTTAACCTCTCTTCATCTCCTTCTCCCTCTTCCTTCGCCACCTCCGCCTACGGTTAGTCCGTTCGCCGCCAATTCGAAGCGTGTTTCCGATCTCTCACCACTCCCTCAGGCCTCATCCCAATCCGTCGTCACTCCTTCACGAAAATCCACGAACAAAGAAGTCTCCCTTTCCTCTCTCTCTCTTCGCAGCTCGCCATCCGTACATCGCTCGCGACGCCTTGCATGGAGATCGTGACGGAGCTGCAGCAGCCTGCCGCCGTGCCGCTTCTCTACTACCTCTACCCAACCGTCATCTTCGTCTACTTCCTCGCTGCCTCCCTCGCCTCGGCATGCATCCTCCAGCGCTTCAAGCCTGACGCCGACTTCCAGCCGCGCCGCCGCCGTCTCGTCCAGATCATCCTCGCCCTCTTTCTCGTCGCCTACCTTGCTCAGCTGCTATCTCTGATAATCTTCGCGCTCACCGACCACCGCTGGCCCCCCGCCGATTATCAGGTCGTCGGTATCTTGTCATGCCTCCTTATTTTTGGCATTCAGCTCAGCTGCCTTTCTGGTGCCGATGGACACCGCGTCAGCTTTGCCTTCCATGGCTCTTGGTTTCTGGCCTTGGCCTTTGAGGCCCTCATCGCCGCTCTAGCTGCGTCTGCCATTGGCCCTGGCCCCTCTGGTCCTTACCAGATGACCGAGGTCGCTCTCGCCGCCGTGCGCTGCTTGTTGATGCTTCTTGTCGGAGCTCCTTACTGGGTTGGCATTTTCATCCCGGCTTCCATCACCTCTGACGAGGAGCGCGACCCCCTGCTTCCCAAGCCCTCGGATGCCGCTCAGCCCGCCGTCGCCACCGTCAACGAAGGAGCCGGCTATGGAGCTACTGAAGCTGAAGCTGATCAGACGTCGGCAAACGCGGCCGAGTACAGCTGGGAGCGTCGAGAACGAGAGGCTCGCCAGGCCATGGAAAAGCGTCTCAAGGAGGGTGGCAATTGGTTTGAGTACTCGAAGGGCTTCATGGTTCGTCTGGCCCCTTCTCACCCCCTTTAAGTGCTTCGTCTCGCTGACCCTTTTCCTTCTAGATTCTGTTTCCCTACGTATGGCCTGTCAACAATTACGCACTGCAACTCCGTGCCGCCGCCGTCGTCGCCTGCCTCTTCGCCACAAATGCCCTTCATCTCTTCATTCCTCGCCAGACGGGCATCATCATGGATAGCTTGAGCGGATCCAGCTCTACGAACCCTTGGATTGCCGTTGTCGTCTTCGCCGTTCTACGCCTAGCCGCCTCCGAGTCCGGCGTCGAGCTCCTCCGTCAATGGTTGTGGATTCCCGTCAAGTACTATGCCCACGACTCCATCACTCGTGCCGCTTATTCGCATATGATGCACCTCTCCGCCGACTTCCACGACTCCAAGAGCTCCTCGGACATGATGATGGCCATCTACGGCGGAAGTGCCGTCTCCAACGTCGTCGAGAACATACTGCTTCAGGCCGTCCCCATGCTCATCGACATGGGCATCGCCATCGTCTACCTGTCCATCACCTTTGGCCCCTACGAGGGTCTCGTCACTGTCGCCACCGGGACCATCTTCTTCATCCTCGCGAGCAGGCTCGTCGCCGAGTCCAAGGCCGTCAGCCGTAAGAGGGTTCACGCCCTCTACCAGGAGCATTACGTCCGCCAGTCGGGCCTGTTGGGCTGGCAGACGGTCAGTGCCTTTAATCAGATCGGCTACGAGGACAATCGCCACGCCAACGCCGTGACCAACCGCTGGCTTAACGAGCAGCAGTACGTGCTGAGCTGGTACATCTCCATCGCCTTTCAAACGATCATCCTCACTTGTGGACTACTCGTGAGCGCCTTCTTGGCCGTATCGAGGATTCGGAGCGGACACGCCACGTCGGGCCAGTTCGCCATGCTGCTCATGTACTGGTCGCAGCTTACTTCGCCTCTGCAGTTTTTTGCGAGGTTGGGCAAGAGCATGAGCGACGACTTCATCGACGCCGAGCGGCTCCTCGACATCATGAGAACCAAGGCCACCGTCGAAAACAAAAAGGGCGCTCGGCCGCTCAAGTTCATCGCCGGCAACGTCGAGTTCGAGGACGTCAGCTTCAGCTACGACGGCCGCAAGGGCACCATCAAGGGCATCAACCTAAAAGTTCCCGCCGGAGAGACTGTGGCCTTTGTTGGCGCCACCGGTGCTGGCAAGTCGACGTTGCTGAAGCTCCTCGATCGCTTTTACGACGTGACCGAGGGCAGCATCCGTATCGACGGCCAGGACATTCGTGATGTCGACCTATTCAGGTAAGGCGGAGGATGCCACACCAAGGCGGGCTGAGAGACAGAACGGTGGAAGTGGCCGTTGTTCTGGCGTTGCTGACTTCTCGGCAGTCTCAGAGATCGCATCGGCGTCGTGCCCCAGAGCCCCATTCTCTTTGACGATACCATCATCAACAACGTGCGCTACGGCAGAATCACGGCGACGGACGAGGAAGTGTACGAGGCCTGCCGGGCGGCCTGCATCCATGATAAGATCAAGGCGTTCACCAACGGCACGTTGCTCATCTCTCCGCTCTGAGCTCGAGCTGACCATTCCGTCAGGTTACGAGACGCGGGTTGGCGAGCGTGGCGTGTGAGTCGGGCTCACCATAAAACTCGGCGACAGAAACTGACCCTTACCCAGTAAGTTATCCGGGGGCGAACTTCAGCGCGTCGCCATCGCCAGGGCCATCTTGAAGCAGCCCGACATTGTTCTCTTGGACGAGGCAACAAGCGCGGTAGACACCGATACAGAGCAACAGATTCAGGCGTCGTTCAAGACGCTCTGTCAAGGACGCACGACGTTCATCGTAGCGTGAGTACTGGCTCACGACTGTTCGCAAGGGGATCGGTCGTTGACCCGAAACAGTCATCGCCTTTCGACCATAATGAACGCGGACCGAATCGTCGTCGTCGAACATGGTCAAGTCATCGAGCACGGTGATCACAGCGAGCTCGTCGCGAAAAAAGGACGCTATGCCGATCTCTGGTCGAAGCAGGTTTTCCTGAAGCCTCGCGACAAGGCTGAGCTGACGCCACCTGTCGACGAAAGGGCCGAAGTCGGAGATGACACCTCCTCAGCCCAGACGGTCGCCGATCCATACAAGGGCGTGACCACTGATAGCGACAGCGAGGTTTTCTGCCCTAACAAGGAGCAGGGACAAGCAGCGGCGGAAACGCCTCGACAGCAGACAGTGGAGGTGAGTCGATCGCTCCATCCCTGCAACGCAGCACAAATGTGCGCCCGTCCCGTCTCGATGTTAACGCCGGCCCATGACAGGCGTCTAAGCTAAACCCGGTTGCACCCGAGTTCACCCCCCGAACAATGACGGGACGTCGATCTGCATCGGACGAGAAGGCAGTTTCCTCTTCAGGAGAAGCGTCTGTCTCGGGAGAGAGGGCCTCGGACGTGGCGGCATCGGGACTGTCGCCCAGCCGCCCAGAAGCAAAGCATGCTCGGGAAGACGAGGTCGGGGCAGGGTCGCAGACGGAAGCCAGCGACATGATGGGCGTGGAGGACGTGGCCCCGTCAAGCAAGAACGGTGAAGACGAGCCCGAAGCGGCAGCAGCTCAAGGCTCGTCGACGCCGGCTACGGTTGCCGACAGCCAGGCAGAGCCTGCGATGAACCGTGACGGTAAGGCTGGCTCCCGGCGACGGCGTCGGGCCCGGCGCTAAACAGAGTAGATAATTCCCACGATGCTTAGAGAGCATCGAGCGAAGTCAACGCAGCGCCGGCGGCGACTCAGTTCGTTGGATTGCAGCATCCACGATATTCTCGGCGCGTACAGTCCAAGAGCGAACCTTGCCAAGCCACGCCCGCATTAGAGACATTGACGTCGCTTCCGACGGTAGAGGAGCTTGTAGGTAATGGGACGGGGGGGTGTGGGAGACGGGGCTGTGATTGGCGAGAGTGCTGGCTGACAGGGATAGGCGACGCCTCGTCCGATGTCGTCATCGCACATCCCCCGACCGACTAGCCGTGGGCCGGCGGTGCTGCAGCCGGTTTCGGAGGCGAAAGGAGACAAGGCAGAGCCTATCAAAGACTACGGAGGAAGAGCCAAGGCGACCGGCGCCGAGAACGAGCCTCCGACGAAAAAAGTGACGCCGACGGTGACGCCGACGGTGACGCCGGGACGAGGTGGCTCCCGGGGGGGTCGTCGAGGACGTGGCCCATGGCCTCGCGGACACCGAGGCCGAGGGTCTGCGAGGACGGAAGCGTCATCCAAATGAGGTTGGGCACGGCCAGAAGGCGGGCAACCGCAGCAGCAGCAGCAGCAGCCATACTCGCCGGCATCGCCACAGCAGCCGGTATTTCCTTTGTCCTGTTGAGCATTTTCTATTATTTTGTCTGTGGCGTCGCGCGTAAGGCAAGTCGTCGCGTCATCAACCACATGGGTAAATTCAAGATGAGACATGCATATAATTATGGGGATAGAAGGAGGAAGACATGACTGATATCAGTGATATGTTATCATATGAAAGAAGAAGCCACAGCTGAAGTTATCCGAGCAGGTCTCAGGTCTCACCGTCTGAAAAGACGTGGTTGGTTGGTGGTCAAAGGAAACGGATAATGGAGGGGGGGGATATCATGTATGAGGCAATCGAGTTTATGGCCGTTGAAGAGGAGGCGAGTATTTAATTTAGACTTGGAGGTTTTATAGAAAGTAGAGAGACGGCTAGATGCAAAATCGACTTTCTTCTTTTCCCCTTGCAAAGCTTCTAGTTAGGTATGATCTCGGGTGTTTGACATGGCTTTGTCCTCCAAAGGATATCGACAAGATCTTGGACGATAGAGGCAGACAGGCTTAGGGAGGACCGACGTTTGATCAGAGATGGCAAGAGGTGAAATGAGTTGATGGGGGTATTTTTATTTTCTCTTGAGCAGATGGATGATGGAGGACCTTCCATTACGAGTTGTTGTTGTTGTTGTTGTTGTTGTTGTTGTTATTTCTGTTGGGGCCGTTGTTGGGGCCGCCCATGAGGTTGCGTGCCCTTTTGAAGAAAAGGTTAGGATATGTGAGTTGAGGATAGTGAGGAGAGAAGACAAGGGAAGAGAAGACAAGACAAGAGAAAGAGGTTGAGAGAAAGGGGACTCACATGTCGGCTATATTGGGGTCGGACATGAGGCTGCTGAAGTCGGGCATGCCGCCACCACCACCTCCTCCTCCTCCCGCACCGAAGGAGTTTGCCATCTCGCGAAGGCGCGGGTTGTTCATCAGGCTTGACATCAGTTCCGGGTTGCTCATCAGGTTCTGGGCCATGTTTGCGAACATGGGGTTGCTCATGATGGAGCCCAGGTCAGGGAGACCGCCTCCGGCACCGGCGGCGGCGGCGGGGAACGAGCCCTGGCCACGGGGGGAAGAGTCTTCCGACTCGAGCTCTTCGACTCGTCTCTTGGCCGTCTCGTAACCCTTTTTCATCGCGTCTGAACCTCCGTTGCCCTCGTGTTGGATGCCGCTCGAGTAAGCGTCCATGGCACCCTTGGCGTCCCCCAGGGCGAAGCGAGCGAGGCCAAGACGGGACCAGGCCTTTGTGTAGGAAGGGTCTGCCGCGACGGCGGCCTCGGCGTCTACGCGAGCTGCGTCGTGGTCCTTTGCCGCCGAGTGGGCCGCTGCCCTGTTGGAGAGGAAGACTGCGTTTGACGGGTCGAGCTTGAGCGCTTGGCTGTAGAGGTCTATGGCGGAGGCGTAGTCCTTTTGCGCCATTGCGGCGTTTCCTTTACTCTTGAGGGATTCGCCTTCCTTCTTTTCTGCCTCTGTTGGTTGTTTCTTGGACGAGGAGGCGGCGGTGGCGTCTGAGGAAGCCGTAGTAGCAGAAGCCGAAGCCGAAGCAGAAGAGTTGTTGCCCTTGAGTTTCTCGTAGACGGAGTATATCTGAAGCAGGGATTGGGAACCGATCGCCTCGCGGACGGCTTCCTCGTCGCCGGCGTCCACCTTGAACGTGTCGGCGATGCAGCTCACGGCGACGTCGATGGAGTCCTTGTCATCGGCCGCCAGCGTGCCGTCCGAGAGGGACGAGTTGAGGAAGTGGCATATGGCGAGGGCGAGACGCTGTTTCGAAGACTGCTGCTGTTTCTGGTTCGTCTATTTATGTGTGTGAGTGTGTCAGTGTTGATGGAACTCGAGGACGGGGGAAGTAAAAAGGGGGGAAAATGGGGGAGGGCACGAGGAACGGAACCATGGCGAGAGAGAGAGGTATTTGTTTGCCGAGTCTGGTAATACTGTAATGGTGTGATTTATTTCCAGAGGCGGACGATGTGAGGATGAGGATGAGGATGAGGAGTGGTCTGTTGGTTGGTGAAGCCTTAAGCCTGTGCGTGGAAGCCTGGGAGCCTGGGAGGTGAGTCGTGGGGGGAAAAAAGTAGACGCGGGGTTTTTCCATCGTCTCAGCCTCTCAGCCTCGTCCTCGTCTCGGCGTCGGAAGATGGATTATGCCGACGATCATCTTCTATCAACTTCTTCTATGGAGTACCTAGGTAGGTAGGTAAGGATGAATTGGTTCACGTCAATGTCGTCCACCGCTTCATGACTTTACTACCAATCATCGATTTCTCGACGATTTGATCCATCTCTACTCCTCCTCCAGAGCCTTTTCATTTCCACCGTGTCACTAGATTCACAGTGAAGATAGGTCAGAGTGGTTGATCCATCTATCCTCTTCCCCTCACTGGCAGTGGCAGTTTCAAAAAGCTATTACAGAGCAGTTCGCCTCGCCTCGCCTCGCCTCACCCGCCCAAGACAGCTGTGAAATCACCATCGCCATCCCAGAGCAACCTCGAAAAAAACGCCCTTCACGCCGTCGCGCCGTTATCCCCGCCTCGCCGCGGCCTGTCCACATTCCGCACCCGCCGTGTCGCCATCGCCGCCACCCCTCTCGACTTGGTGTAGACCCTGGCGGCATCCCGGAGCACGACGAACAGACATCCGCCAATCAGGCTCCGCCCCCATTGCTGTTGCAGCAGACCCGCCCGCTCGGCGACGCCGAACCGCCCCCACGGATTCCTCGACCTCGCCAGGGTCCACGTCCGGGGCAGCGCTAGCCGCAGCAGCTCGCCCATGACCATCGAGACGCCCGGCAAGATCAGCGCGCCAACCACTATGTTGGTCACGCTCGTCAGTATCGTTCCGAAGCCGATTGCCCGGGGAGGCGCGGCCGGCGCTTCATGGCCTCGTCGCTCTCCGTCCGCGTCATTGTTGTTATCGATGTTGCCGACATCGTTGTTGTTATTGTTGTTGCCGATGCCATCGTCGCCGCCGACGTCGCCGCCGACTTGAACCTCGAGCTGAACCGCTTCCATCGGCGCCTGATTCGCCTCGGCTTCCCCGATCTGGACCTGGAACACGACATCGCCTTCCAGCCGAAGTTGGTCTCCGTCGTTCTCACGGCGCAAGTCTTCAAGGCGGTCCGCGTCGTGACCTTCGTCTCCCGGTTCCAAGACATCCAGAACAGCCTGCAAAAAACCCAAGACACCTCCGTTGACGTTGCGTACCGCATGGAACCTATCCGCGGCTTCTTGCCGACCAGTAGTACCCTCATCGGTCGGTGTCCCCATGAGTTGCCGGTTCAGCTTGGTCTCGTAGGGCGATACGAATTTCGTCCACAGGTAGTGATACGTGGCGTGCACGTACGGGAATGCGGTCATGGCGAGCTTAGGCGATGGCGGCCAGATCAGGAACTCGTCGTCTCGCATAACTTGATACATGGCGTACTGCGTAGTTATATCCAACGTCAGCAGACTTTGGAAAGGGGTTTGCTTCTAAAAGGGGCCCGGCCCGGCTTACCATGGAAGCTGTGGGACAAAAGACCCGATAGCTCAGGCCGGGAAAGAGCCTGACGGAGAGCAGCACGGGAGCCACGTTCATCATGACCAGGGCTTTCCAGATGCGATCCGCAACGAAACCGCGGTGGCCGCCGGCGGTGGCGTCGAGATACATGTCGGGCCCGAGCAGGAATCGCAGCAGAGAGTCCTTGCCGGCGAAAGCCCACAAAGCCATACCTCCGTACATTTGCAGGCTGAACTGGAAGCCCATGGAGACGCCGGTGAAGAGCAGCAGGGGGCTCACGCTGCTGAAGCGGCGGTAGATGGCGCTCGTTGTCGCGACGATGGGATCCCAGGGGGCCTCGAGCTCTATGGCGGACCTGCAAATCGGGCACAGCAAGGGTTTGTTGGAGCGCTCGCAGTTGGTGACCCAGGAGAGCATGCAGTCCTGATGCGCCTCGAGCGTACAGGGGCACGGCTCGACCCATGTTTCCGGCGGGTCGTCGGGGCTTTCGTCCGTCAGGCAGATGAAGCAGCGCCGGGACTCTTGGGCGGGATGAGCTTCTGCGACGAGGGGAGGGAGCGAGCCGTCGTCGTCGTCGTCATCGTCGTCGTCGGCCGTTTTGCGGCGGTCGGCCATTGCGAGGGATGTTTTTTTCCAAGGGGATATGGAGAGGCGCGGATTATGGACAGGCGCGTAAAGCGGGTTGTATAACAGTCGGCGAAGCTGTGAGCGCGTCGCAAAGGTGGAGTGATAACGATGCCTGAAGAGGGCCTGACGAAGGCCGTGCCCCTGAGCAGTGGATAAGAGGCGCAAGCGGACGGAAGAAGGAAAAAGGAGCGACAGGAATATTCCCTAGGCGAAGAGATGTCGGGCTCGCGATAGAGGACTGAGGAGAGATGAAGGTGAAGGTAATGATGAAGGTTCAAGGTGAAAGGAATTTCTTCACCTGAAGCAGCAGCCAGGTCGACGAAAATCGTGCTTACGTAATGAGTCCTGTGATGGCGTCATCTGTTCGTTAATCAGCCAGGCATGTCCGTGCCGTGGGTGTCTTGTCTCCCGTTGGCGATAATCTTTCGTCAAGGATTACTTGGCGTGGGAATCGGATGGAAGCATGGGACGAAAGGGGGGTGTAGAGGAGCGTGGCAACGAAGAGAAATTTTTACGCAAGACTTCCCTTGAAACTCTACGGCCCCTAATTAGGCATCGGTCGACAGCCTCGAAGGCATGCGAATAGGTTTCAAGGGACGAGGTCGATTGTGCTCTGAACATGCCGTTGGGGGGTGTCGAAGGACTGGCAGCTGAATTACAAACACTAGTCGAGCAGCAGGCAGCACATGATTCGTCGATGAGAGCGCAGACACAAAGACTTGATTGTAGAGAGCTCTACGGAACATCAACAGCAAGAGAATCAAGCAGTCCTCCCATCGTCAGCGAGCCGACGAACCAAAATCCGTCCAAACCAATCTCCTCATCGCAGACGCCATATCACAGACGCCATATGCAAGTTCAGCATAGACGGTTTATTTGTGCTGCAGGACAAACGTTAGCACTAAGCTTGCATGCCTCGCGAGGGGGAACAAAAAACCGGTTCAGCGTTACGTACGGGGCAGTTGGCGCAGGTGCAGTTGGAGCCGCAGTTGCAGGAGCCCGAGGTGGCACATCCGCAGTCGCCCATGATGAATGAGTAGTTTGAAGGAGAAAGGTTTTGAGGGTCGTTAAGAGGATTGGTTCAGATTCTGTAGTCTTTTCTTCTTGTATTGTCTGTAGCTGTGAGAGGGAAGAGAAAGGAAGCGCAGACGGAGAGGGGCGGAACTGGACCCTTATTTATACCGTCTGTCACGCGGCCGAGGCGCGAGAATGGAAAGGGCCGAGGGGGGGGGAAGTCCGTACTTCGTCCGTACCCCGCGCGTCCCGACCTGTCCTACGTCCCTGCCGTCTTGGCTGTGACGGTGACGATTTCGGTACTTGATCTGTACGACTTCGGGATGCCCCCCCCCCCTCCCCCACAGGCGACCCGCAAAGATGCCTGGGTTACGAGTAAGCAGACTCCGCTTGGGAAGGCGGAACGGGGGGGTTTACTAAACAGTGGCGAAAAGGAGGGGGGAATGACGCCGGCGGCGCGGCGGAGGCGCGGCGGCGGCCACGGCGGGATGCGGAGACGTTCCCCCCCTCTCAAGGCATAGTGTTTCAGCCTGGATCACAAGTAGGCCGAGGCCGTGCGAAGACAAGAATAGAAGAAGAAAGAATGGAACAAGAAAGTTCCACAGATTACCTACCTAGATAAGACACACTCAAGAAGGGAAAAAAAAGGAAAGGGTACATGCGCACGGCCGATGCCGATGTCATGCTACGATGATGATGATGATGTCTGGGGAGTGGGGACTTTCACCTTCCCCGCATTTTTTTCTGATTAGAGTTTCCATGCTCACATGACCCATCGGCTGAAGCTCGGATTTAACCCTCCATTGCGTCACGATGGAGGCAGGCAACCTCTCGGCAGCTTCGAAAAGTGTTGAGAGCTCCTCTGTGCGGACAAGCGTCCGGTGCCGGCCCCCTTTTGCCCTCCCCGTCTCGGCCCCTATTTTTTTTTTACCCCGTCCCTTTCCCCCTTCCCGTCATGTCCGGCCCCGTCCCCGTCGCCGGCGCTCTCGCCGACATATATCATCTCCCGGTTCTTCTTGAAACGGAAGCTCCTCGCTGGGATCAGCTGCTGCGGAAATTCCGCAAGCTCTATGGCCGGTCTGCGAGCTTCGTCGTTCGCTCGCCCGGGCGGGTGAACATTATCGGCGAGCATATCGATTATTCGCTTTACTCGGTTCTGCCGATGGCCATCTCGGCTGATACCGTCATCGCCGTCGCGAGTCGTCCCTCCGCTGGTGGTGGTAGTGGTGTTGGTGGTGGAGGTGCAGCTAACGGCGGAGCGACGATCCGTCTGGCCAACGTCGAGGAAGAAAAATTCCCGTCTCGCGAGTTCCGAGTCTCGGCAGAAGGCGACGTCGACATCGACGCTTCTTCCTTTGAGTGGTCCAACTACTTCAAGAGCGGACTTCGAGGAGCGCTGGGCCTGCTGCGAGGTCGTGATGATCCGATTCAAGATATGGATGTCCTCGTTGACGGCAGGGTGCCTGTCGGGGGAGGCCTCAGCTCCAGCGCGGCGCTGGTCAGCGCCAGCGTCTTGGCCGTCCTCGTCGCCAACTTGGCTGTGCCGGTGGATAAGAAGCAGTTGACGGAGGCGGCCGTCGTAAGCGAACGTGCCGTAGGAGTCAACTCTGGAGGGTGAGCTCTTATTCTTTCCTTTATGCGTTACTACTTCTCGTGACATGGTTGCCATTTCAAGTCACTCGCTGATATGCGCATCAAAAGCATGGATCAAGCTGCCTCCGTCTTCTCCGAACGGGGCTCTGCCCTCTTCGTCTCCTTCAGTCCGACTCTCGAAGCCCGGCCCGTCAAATTCCCCATAACTCGGCCCGACCTCTGCTTCGTCGTCGCCCAGAGCTTCGTCACCGCCAACAAGCACGTCACCGGCCCCATCCATTACAACCTCCGAGTGGTCGAGGTGACGCTGGCGGCCGCCTATCTCAACGCCGTCCTCAACCCGCCCGGGACCGAACTTCCGGCCGACGCTGGGCCGCTCGGCATCAGCCTCCACGGCTTTCACGATAGTTTCTTCCTCCACCATAGCGGATCCGGCTACGCCGCGGCCAAGAGCCTGACGAAGGAAGAGGAGCTCAAGAACCTCGTGGCCATGACGGAGGGGGCGCTGACGCAGGAAGAAGGGTACACCAAGGAGGACATAGCAAAGGTTCTCAACCTATCGGTGGCCGAACTCGAGAAGCGCTACCTGTCGAGTTTCCCCGTGCGAGCGGAGCGGTTCAAGCTGCGTCAACGGGCCCTCCACGTCTTCTCCGAGGCGCTGCGGGTCATCCAGTTCCTCACCCTGTTGGAACGGCCGGTCGGCTCGGGCGCGTCGGACACGAGCGAGTACAACGGCAAGCTGGGAGCGCTGATGAACGAGACGCAGGTCTCGTGCAGGGAGCTGTACGAGTGCAGCTGTCCCGAGCTGGACACCATCTGCGAGGTGGCGAGGCGGGCCGGGGCCTACGGCAGTCGGTTGACGGGGGCGGGATGGGGAGGGTGCACGGTGCATCTCGTGGCCGTCGACGGGGTCGCGGCCGTCAAGGAGGCGCTGGAGCGGGAGTACTATGCCGGGAGGGAACTGACGGAGGAGCAGAGGAGGTCGGCGGTGGTGGTGAGTCGGCCGGCTGGGGGGAGCGCCGTGTATGATGTGGAAGAGGGGATGCCGTTGAGGTGAGATGAGATGGGGTGAGGTGAGGTGAGTCGAGTTGCGACGGGTGCGTATGTATGTATGTATGTATGTAAGTGTGTGTGTGTGTGTGTGAGAGAGAGAGTGAGAGTGAGAGTGAGAGAGAGTTGAAATTATGCCTGTCTGCATCTGCACAGTTGCTGCATGACATTATGGAGTTATGAATATATTTGAAACGTTGTACTACGTATCCGTATGCCCTCCGTCTTTCTTAGGTATTCAATGCTCTGGATTTACCGACTTACATCGTACCTATGTGCAACTATAGAGAGAAGAGAGTCAAGAATGGTAGGGGCTGTGCCGTTGTGGGGCCGTCCGGAGAGAGTACATATATATGTACATACGGCCGGTCGGCGGAGAAAAGCGGGGGCAGACCCGGGGGGAAACCGGACCTCCTCCGTATATCCGTACCACCTACCATTACCATCAGGACTACTAGATTGACTGAGTACGGAGTACGGAGTAGCGACTACGGATATATCCGCAAGTAGGATAGAAAGACGGGGACAATAAAGAAGGAGAGAGAGAAGGGGAGAGGGAACGGGGGAGGGAGAGGGAAAGAGAGAGAGAGAGAGAGAGAGAGAGAGAGAGAGGCAGCAGTAGTGATTGGGAGCGAGGGGGCGAAGGGGGGGATGAAACGAGCTGAGGGGATCTTCGATGCCGTCGCATTCACGGCCTTGGCTTCTTAGGGGAGGTGAGAAAGGAGACAGTGAAAGGGGGGGGGGACAGGTGAGATGATGAAGTTTGTGAGAGTGAGAGAGAGAGAGAGAGAGAGAGCCAATAGCCAACTGGTCGGTGCCTCGGTAGTGGTGTGTTGGTGAACAGGGGGTAGGGACAGGGGGTCAGAGGGAAAGGGGTGTCGTTGACAGGCGGGCTCGTGCCGTCCCTGGCGCTGAATATGCGGGCATACCTACTAGGCAGTAGGCTAACGGATATCCTAGGGTAGGGCCTACAAGGATGCTTTTCGTTTTAGCAAACATTACTCCGTATAAGCCCTGGGGAATTTGCTTCCTTTTTTTTAAAGGGGGAACGAAGTCTCCGTGAGGTACGGATATGACTTGCAACGTTTAAGAGTAGGTAGGATGGGCTGATGGAAGGGCTGTACATCTTTGTATCGATATCCGGACGTCTTGGTGAGTGAGTGAGTGAGAGCGTGTGGCGTTGGATCGACTTGTTTTTCCCTCTCTGGGCTGAGTCTGACGATGTGTAGGTAGTAGACTGTATCCGTACGGATACTCAGTACGGATAGGTAGTACGGATATCCTACCTGAAACATGTATTGGGGGCCGTAGGGATTAATCTGTGCGGATACGGGATACACTGCCAAAAGTCATGAACAGGTCTGTTTGGACTCTGCTTGACTAATTCTGCATACTTGATATTCATACCTACGTAGATTACGGATACTGCAGGTATATATAGATGTATATATCCGTACGGATACTCTATATATTGATAGGCGAGCTATTTGTCAGGCCCGTTACAACGGCTATATGGTATTGGCATTGCCGATATTGGATGAAGGGATAGAATGCAAGAGAGAGAGAGGGAGGGAGAGAGAGAGAGAGTGTGTGTGTGTGAGAGAGTGAGAGTGAGGCTTTTTGCGGCTGGAACGTCAGCCCTTGTTGACGAACGAACGAACCACCGTCGATCACTTCCGTGCCCCCCCTTTTTTCTTTTCTTTTTCTTTCCTTTTTTTTCCTTTCCTGTGTCTTCTCAACTCTCTCTCTTTGCTTTTCTTCTTCCTCTTGGACGTGGGAGTCAGCCGCAGTAGCTTAGGGGGGGGGGGGGGGGGGAATCGTTTTCTTCCCGGTGTGCGTACGACTTGAATCGGGGGGAAGAGGGGGGGGAGGGGGGGGGGGGGAAGGGGGGGGGGGGGACGGACAG